>JABUQX010001754.1:27500-45000 GCA_015478945.1 Trachelipus rathkii | reverse complement strand
TATTAACAAAGCCTTCGATACAGTACCCATACATAATCCCCAAAGTAACAAAACAAATATCCCCACTAACCTAAAGAAATATATTTCCAACTTCCTATCAGGAAGAACAGCACAAATACCAACTAACAACAAAATCCCAAACAGTAAACATCAATAACGGAGTACCCCAACGTGCAATCCTATCCCCCACATTATTCAACCTATTCACAGCCGATCTCCCACAACCCGAAACAGACCACACAAACATAACTTATGCAGACGACATTACCATAGCCACTACACATCAGAATCTAAACACTGCATAAACCTGACGCAACAACACATCAATCAACTTCAAACATGGCTAACAGACAACAGAATGTCAGCCTCTCTAAACAAATCATCAATTACTTTAATCATCACTGACCGCCAACTCGGCACCACACACTCAAATCTACCTAAACAACATTGCCATACCTTTCAACAAAACTCCCAAAATCCTCTGAATAACACTTGACACTCATCTCATCTTTACAAAACGCACATAGACAACATAATTTCATCAGCAAACAGAAAACTGAACATATTAAGAACCATCACCGGCACAGACTTCACAAACAACAAACAGACATCCACCACTATTTACAAGCAATACATACGCTCAACTCTAAACTACGCCTCCCCAACTTGACACCCACTACTGACTAAAAGCAACATAAAGAAACTCCAAACAACAAAAAGCAAAGCTCTACAAATCATAGCAGGATGTACATCAACAACACCACCACAACAACACTTACACGAAGAAATCAAAATACTACCCATAGATATACACCTGAAAATGATAGGTACGCAATTCTTTGCCAAAACTCAAACACCCCAACACCCATGCCAAACTGCCCTCCTCAATCCCACTCACCACAGACTTAAACAACCACCTTCATCATCAGCCTTACTCTACAAACAGATCCTGAACAGCATCCCACCTCCTCTAAAAACACATCATACACCAAACAAATCCACACTAATACTAAACAAAAAAACTACATTAAGGCACGACCACCAAACAACATTTAAACAAACATCCACCAGAATGGCACCAAATTTCAACTCCCTGTCCAAGAACTTACCCAGTTTCCAGTCATCCTTGGCCAAACTAAGATATGGCCACCAACCAAACTTACAATATTACAAGCACAGATATAACCTCAACCAAACCACTACAAATATCTGTCCAAATTGTAACCAGGTCCCGGAAAACACAACCCATTTTCTACTCACGTGTCAATCGAACTCTTCACCCAGAGCCAATCTAGAAAAATCAATCCTGATGATCTGTGGACGAGCGGCCGGTTGCGGCGGCGGATTATCTTTATGCGGTGTGCGGCCCATTGAAGGGTGAGGAAGAAAAAAAAATATATAATATATATATATATAAATAATATTTATATATATATAATAAATATATATATATATATATAATATTATATATATTAATATATATATATAAATATATATATTATATATATATATATATATATATATATAATATATATATATATATATATATATATATATATATATATATATATATAATATATATTATATAAATAAATATATATATATATATATATATATATATATATATATATATATATATATACACGGTATATATATATATATATAGTCAAAATACAAGAACGTGTAACAATCTAATTACCTTTACTTTAATATTTTTATTTAATTAATAATAATAATAATTAATAATAATAATAATAATAAATAATAATAATAATAATAAAATACCCTTTAACGTGCTGTATCCCCTTTTCAGAGGGTAACACGGGCGACTACAGGAAATCGAACTTTTAAGGCCGGCTATCCCAAACCAGCGCCCAAAGTGTTCGCAGTCGAGTTTTAAATTCTGGCCCCCAGGTAGATAAAACTCCAACTGCTACGTGGAGGATTGAACTAGCGTCCTCTCGTATGAGAGTCAGCGAGTCAACCTCCTGCGCCACGAGGAGTAATAATAATAATAATAATAATAATAATAATAATAATAAAATAATAATAATAATAATAATAATAATAATAATAATAATAACTTACAGATTTAAATTTGTAATTCTGGGGAGGATACTTAAATTTTGGTCCAAAATTTACAGAGACATTGATACTTTTAAACAAGGAAACAGCAGGATAATAAACCGCCGTTGTAGATATCCTTTAAAAGCTAGCGCCCTTGTTCAAACACCATCCTTTAAAAAAGAAAAAAAAAAAAATAATAATTACCTAAGTGAGTGCATACTTATTTTTGCTAAAGCCATAAAAATAATTCAAATAATTCACTTAGAAAAATTGAAAATGTAACAAATTAATTAAGGGCAATAATATTTGAAACCAACAAAATGTTTTTAACATTTGTTGAAGAAATATAATAAAAATTTTAAGAATTCAAACCAAAATCTTTATAATATTTCACACTCTAAGTTACTAGAACATAATATTTATTATCCATTCCAATGTCAAAAAATCACATAAAGGAAAAAACTTTTTCACATAAAAGTTTTAAAAAAAACTGCTTAATATCTTACTTTAAAAAATACGATTTGTTCCCTGCAACAAAGGTTTCAGACTCTTCAAAGCACCTGCAATATCATCTTTGTCTTCGTAGTAAAGATGAGAGCGAAACTTTACCAAAGGCTAAGAATATAATATATATATATATATATATATATATATGCAGGCCTCGGAGAAGGTCGTGGAGGCGCCGTAAAACGACCTTCAACTTTTCGGGCGAAAATTGTATGATCGTATGGGCTACATGGAATGTCAGATAATAACATGTTGAGGAGAAGAGGAGAGAGGGGATTTGATGGATGTATTTAGAAAGTGCAAATTTGATTTGCTCGCTGTGATTGAAACAAAGATGAAAGGGAAAAAGGTGAAATTAAGTGGTGTGATGGTTTGAAATGTGTGCGTGCTGGTGTGGAGAAATGAGAGAGGAAGAGAAGGAGTTGCAATTTTTGGAGTGACTGTGTATTGAAGCTATGGTAGACTTTGTGGGTGTGAGTCCTAGAATTCTAATGGTTAAATTTAAGTTTGAAAAGGTCAGGTATGTGTGGTGTGACGTATGGTCCATCTGAGGGAGAAACGTTAAAGAGAGTACGATTTTTTGGATAATCTGATGATGTTCTGGATGGGTTGAGTAGGAGCTTCAGATTGATAGTTTTGGGGACCTGAATGGTGGATAGGTGATCAAAAAAAGGGATGGTTATAACAGTGGTTTGGGGGGTCGGGAGAAAATGAGAATGGTAGGAAGTGATTGATTTCTGTGAGAAGAGAAGTATGTGTGTAAGTAATACTTTCTTTAAACACAAAGAGTATCCATAAGTTACTAAGTTGGTGTAGGTAGAGATGTATCAAAGTGAAAGTATGATTGATTGTGTTGGTGAAGAAGGAGATGTAGAAGTATGTGTTGGATGTTAAATCAGTTAGGTGGGTTTAGGAATGGGATTACGGATCATTATGTTTTCTATGTAAAATTTAAGTAGTGGGGGCTGGATGGAGAGGAAAGTGATACGAAAGGAAGTAGGTAAAAATAGAGTGAGAAGTTAAGTGTGAACGATAATAAGGATAAGTATGTAGAGCACTCGCTGTAAAAACCGTATGAATATGAACAAGTGATACTGAGCAATCTTGGGGGCAAATGAAGAGAGCAATTGTTAGTAGTGCAAAGGAAGTGTGTGGATGTGCTAAAGTAGGAAGCGAGAATGTTAACAGCGAATGGTGGAATGAAGAGGTGATGAAAGCGGTTAAAGGTAAAAAAGAAGCGTGGTTGAATGTACTAAAAGCAAATGATGAAGTTTCAAAAGAAAGATGCTTGGAATTATATAAGGAGGAAAAAAGAAATACTAAAAGGTGCATACGTAGGAGAAAAAGAAGAGTAAATGAACAGTTTGGAAGGAGGAGAAATGAACATAAAGGAAATAGGAAGCTTCTGGAAGGAAGCGCGAAATGGTTAAGAATGAGAATAAGGGGAATCTGCTTAGAATAATGAATAGGGATGGTGCTTTTGTAACTGATGAAAGGGATGTGAGGGGAGTGTGGAAAGAACACTTCGAAAATCTGCACAATATTAACAGAATTAATGATGAGGTGTTAGTGAATTGTGTGCAGGTTTTATGATATGCAAGAAGAAAGGTATTGTTGGGTGCATGAGGTTATTAATAAGGAGGAGAGTGTAATGGGTAGGGTGAGAAGTTGAAGAATGGTAAATCTGCAGGTATAGATGAAAATACTAGTGAAATGATCAAGAGCGGAGGCGAGATGGTGATTGATTGGATTTGGAAGTTGTGTAATAAAGCGTTTATGGAGGGTATAGTTCCAAGGGATTGGAGGAGAGAAGTAATAGAACCCTTGTATAAGGGAAAGGGAGAAAAGGGGAACTGTAGAAATTATAGCAGCGAATAAGTTTATTGATGTATGTTAGGGAAGGTATATGCTGGTATTATGGTCGAAAGAGTCGTCGAGTGACTGAGGACTGATTTGTTGAAGAACAAGGTGCGTTTAAGGAGTGTAGAGGATGTGTGGATTCAAATCTTTACATTGAAACAAATGATTGAGAAAAATGAGGAGAAGAGAATAAAATTATTTAGGTTTATGATTTGCAACAGGCGATATGATAGAGTAATAGGGAACGTTTATGCCAGTGTTAGTGATATATGGTGTTGGTGGTAGGATTTTGAATGGAATAAAATCAAAAGTATGTATGACGATAGTGAGGCGTGTGTCAGAATAAATGGTGTCAATGTGATTGGTTTAGGATTAATAGCGGAGTAAGAAAGGGTTGTGTTATGTCTCCTGGTTATTCCAATTTGTTATTAGGGATGGAGGTTATGAAAAGAATTATGAGGTGGGATGGCAGGAAATGGTGTTAGAATGGTGAAGAAATGTAATTTATGAGTGGAGGGTGCCCTACCTATATATGCGGATGATTTGGTTTTGTGTGCGAATCTGAAGAGAGATTGGAGAGGATTGATAGAGAGATTATGGCAGGGTGTGTAAGGAGGCTTGAAAGTAACGATGAGATAAGAGTAAGGTTATGGTGTGAGTGAGGACAGTCCTCTCGGTGTGAAGGTATGTTAGATGGTGAGCAGCTAGAACAAGTGTCTGAGTTTTAATATTTAGGGTATATGTTGGATGAGAAGAACGGACGATGCAGAGTGTAGTAGGAAAGTTGTGAATGGCAGCAAGGGGCTGGTGCAATTAAATCGTTGTGGATGTAAAGGGACTAAGGCTTGAGTGTGCTAGGCGTCTTACATGAGCGTATGTTGTTACCTGTGTTATTGTATGGTAGTGAGAATACTATCGTCTGGAATAAGAAGTATAGATTCTAAAGTTCAATGTGTTCAGATGGACAATCTTAGGGGTGTGCTAGGTGTGAGAAGAATTGATAAAGAGAGGAATTGAACGTATTAGAGAGGTGTGGTGTGAAGAAAAGAAAGGAGTAAATGAAGGAATAAATGAAAGTATGTTGGATGGTTTGCCGTCATGTTGGAAAGATGGATGATAGTCGGTTGGTAAGGCGGATGTATAGTGGTGAGTGTGTTGGGAACCGACCGGCGGGGAGACCGAAGGAAAAGTGGATTCAGTAAACAAGTGTCTGAAGGAGAGAAATGTGAGTTTGCAGAGGCGAGAATAAAGGTTGCATGATTAGTGAGAGAATGGCGGGGTTTGTATGGGGGCATGTTGTGGCCCACCTGGGCCAGGGGATGAACCCTTTACCATTGACGATTTACCATCATGTGAGGGTCCGTCGCGGTCCCATTATGCTCTAGGGTGGATTTTCTGTCTGTGACGAGCTCTCACTAATTCATGGTACCGAGGGGGCGGTAAGGCTGGGCTTTCTTTTCGACGTTTGTCATGTTCTCCTACTGCTTTTCTTTTTCGATGCTTGTACAGCACCTTCCCCAATCTTGGGCAAAGAGGAAGGTGAAAGAAAGAAAGAAAGAAATATATATTATATATATATTATATATATATATATATATATATATATATATATATATATATATATACTATATATATATATATATAATATATTATATATATATATATATCATTATATATATATATATACAGCCCGCATTTATATACTCTAGCGCCCATGGGCCCAAAAAAATTTTTGCGCCCCCTATATATATATATATATATATATAGTATAATATATAATATATATTATATATATATTATATATATATATATATATATATATATATATATATATATATATATATATATATATATATATATATTTATATATATATATATATATTTTATATTTTTTATATTTATATATATATTATATATATCAATTCTTACATTATTACATCTACATGTCAAATTAATGATTCATTACAGGTTTTCGTTTTGCCTTTTCGTTAGCAAATTTGTCAATAATATCTTCGTAATCTAATTTTACGGTGAAATCATTTTCAATAGCAACTACAGCAAGATAAACTAAACGCTGTTGGGACTGGGACGAACGTAAATAATTTTTAACCCTTCTAAGTGTGGAGAATGATCTTTCAGCTGAGCAGTTTGTCGCAGGAATACATAAAAATAATTTTAATGCAATATTCGGATTTGGATATATATCATGAAGGCTTTTGGTATATAAATATTTGTTTAATTGGGACAAGGTTTTACTGCCATTACCTTCTTCTAAAAGCAAACATTTTAAGTGAATGCATTCTGCTCCAAAATCTTCTAAGCGGATCGATAGATTTTTTGTAACAATTTAGCTGATTTATGAATGTCGTCTGGGTCGGTTTCGGTGAGATTTGAAAGGAATAAAAACTTTTCTGAAAATTCGCTGTATGCAAAACTTCACCTATTTAATTCTGTTGACAGTTTATCTATAGTATGAAGAATGCATATTTGATAATTTTCTTCTTTCTCAGATCTTAGTTTAGTTACATTCTTGATGTCTTTTTGTGAAAAGATTTTCAATTTTTCTTTGCCACAATTTTCGTAGGTTTCTAATGAACTTCTAATTTCATTAACTAAGTTACACAGGGAGTTGTTCAAATTAATAACGGTGGCCACATCCATATCTTCGGATTGCAATTTTTTATTTGCAGAATCAAATCTTTCAAGTATTGGTTCCGATATTAGAGACATAAAGAGTATTTCATAGGAACTCAATTTTTTCCAAATTTCTCTTTGCCTCTTGCTGAATGACTGGTCTCTCATTTTTATCTTCAGATACAGAGTTTAAAGCATTAACAATAGCTTCCAAACCTTTCTATAGACTTTTACAAGCTTCTGCTCGAGCTGACCACCTTGTCCCACATAGTGTTTTGACAGTATATTCTTTGGAAGAAAGATTCTAAGATACCCCAACGATGCGAAAAGCCGAAAAAAAAATATAAAGATTCTGAAGCAAGAAAAAAAGAAACCGCCTTGTTTAACAACGATGGGCAGAGCTAGACCCACTAAATTAAGCGGGAATGAGCTGAACAATGACAATATGCTAGATGGTTGGACCTTCTTTAAATTCTTATTTTGCAGGCAGAATATTATTCCATGAATATTAGCAGCATTATCATACGTTTGACCCCGACAACTGCTTATTTCTAAATTCATTTGCTTTAAGAAAACTCATCACCGTTTCCTTTAGTTCTTTACCTGTATAACCAGGATTTTAATAAATCCTAAAAAGCGTTCTTAGGCGTACCTTCTTTGCTAACATATCTGATGATAAGCCTCAGCTGATCTTTATGATAATGGTGGAGGAATCAAGCAATAAAGAAAAATACTTACTTTCCTGAATTTACTTTCACTATTTCACTGATTATTACCTTTCTAGCCATAATTTGGATAAGTTTTTCGTAAGTGCTATGTGATAAATAAGAAGTGCTTCCTTTGCCAGAATTTTGACATTGAGATAGGTGATTTTGTAAAAAAGGTCAAATTCTGCAATAAGTTCCACACACATCATAAAATTTCCATTTCGACCAGAGCCATTTATTTCATCATCGCCTCGGAATGGTAACTCCCACGAGGAAAGTTTCTTAATAACAGCAATAACTCTTTGTAGTGCATTTCTCCAATATTTACTTATTCTTCTAATTGAGAGAGCAGCTGCTTGTCAACTCTACATAATGAATTACTTAGTCTCTTCAGCATCAACATACAATCACGATGGCGAACGGAATTTTCATGTTCAGTCAATCTTGTATTGCCATGCTTCCAATCGTTAAATCCTTCTGTTACAAACTGAGATACAACACCGCCTCCAAAAAGTTTACACGGACCACAAAAGACGAATCCTTGACTGTTAGAGTACACTAAATAGTCACGTTTCACAACATCTCCATTCAAAAGTTTTCGTTCAAGCAAGGATTTTGTTAAGAATCTACTTTTATCTGGATAAATTCTCTTAGAATTGAAAAAATTTATGTCTGAATTTTGATTAATCCCATTTTTTGCAAAGTAGTCTCGCGTGGCTTCACTAACCTTCCAATAAAATGGATCATTGCTTGGTATAAAGATTTCTTTGTCTTGTGCTTCGTCTACCTGCTAACTATTCTCGACAGTAACGTAAGAAGTCGATGCATATGTTTCACGATTACCCGTGTTATCGCTATCATCAATGATTTTTGAAATTATTTCAGATTCATCCGCACTCACGATAGATTCATTTGTCTTTGTGATTAAGAATGAGTCAACTCTTGGTATTTTAGATAACACTTCATTATCCTTTCTCCTTTTCTCTTCTGCTATTTTATTTGCGCCGCTCAACCTTTTCGACCATCCATTAATATCAAAACTGCTAAGTCACCTATTTGTTTAAAACAATAAATAATGTTCAACTTCTGAAAACTCAATTATTTAACTTTTTAATTCTTGAATAAATCATCAGAACCGATGCACTTATGTATGTATCAGCCAGAGCACGTAGGCTGTTCTGGCCTAGCAATAAAAAAAATATATTAGTCACTGAATATCGGGTTGCCAGATGAGATGAAAATAAAAAGGCCAAATTAATGTCAAATAAGGACAATCTTTAACATTTTTATTTTTTAACATACAAAAATTGGTACTTGGAAACCACTGGTGAATGAAAAAGATAGAAAGAAATTATATATATATATATATATATATATATATATATATATATATATATATAAATAAAAAATATAAATATTTTTATATATATAATATATAAAAAATGTAGTGATATTATATCTGTAAATAAAGATATAATATATATATATATATATATATATATATATATATATATATATATATATATATATATATATACAAATACAACATATAAGTTTTTTAAAAAATATTCCGCCCTAGAGAATTTGCCGCCCTCCAGAATTTGCCACCCTGGGCCCGGGCCCATGTGGCCCATGCTTTAAATACGGCCATATATATATATATATATATAATATATATATTATATATATATATATATATATATATATATATATATATATATTATATATATGAATATATATATATATATATATATATATATATATATATATATATATATATATATATAGCTATATGTATATCATTCGGTCCCTATTCATATAGCTAAATATTTAAACTCTGATACTTATTTCAATTGCTCACCATCCAACATGATTTCACACCGAGGGCTTTCCTAACTCACTACCATTACCTTATTCTTATCTACATTTACTCTCAAACCCCTCCCCTATTACATACCTTGCCACACCCGCCTACCAATCCTCTCAAACTTTCTTCAGATTCAAAACAAAAAAGCAAATAATCAGTGTACAATAAGCAGGGAACCATCTACTCTCTTACATTCTTCATCACTATTACATCTTCCCCAACCGCCCCTACATCTAATTATTTCATCAACCCATCCATATACATATAAATAGCCAAAAAGAGAAAACACATCCCTGCCTCACTCCACTATTAATATTAGATCATTTAGTCTCAACTACATTTATTCTTACACACGCTTCATTATCGACATACACACATACTTTAACCATTTAGAAGCCTACCACCAACATCATATATGACTAACTCGGTGTGTGTATGTGCGTGTTTGTGTGTGTCTGCGTGCGTGTATGTGTGTATGTGTGTGTGTGTCGTGGCAAGTCTCAAAAATTTTAGATTCTCCCAACTTAGTTACACAAAAGAAATAAATAATATATTATCTACCTTGTCTTTGAAAGTTGGAGGAAGGCGATCTATGATGTTATTTTCTTCAGGAAGATGTATAAGAACTCCCAAAACGTCACCCACTTTAAATCCATCAGAAAAATGGCGTCCGTTTGATTCGTGAAATGCCGTTCCTTTTCTATATTTAAATAAAAAATATGTAAAGTGAATTGAAATTAATCTTAAACCAATCCGTCAATTTCTTACAATTAATTAGAACGTAAATCCACTACAGGAAAGAAAGTACAAGAAATATTTCCCTGTATCTTGCGACACATCTGCGAACTAGGGGCTCCAGTTCCACCAGTCTTTTGGGAGAGGTCAAAGTAAAGGCTAAAACATTTATGAACTGCTTTTACTTTCTAATTCCCTAGACTATCTGTGACACGACGGTGGTGCGCTTTTCTCTTTTCTATAGGTATAATAGCGTACCTGCTCAAGGAAACTGACACTAACATTCAATCATTCTGCCTCCTTTACGACGCTCTCGCAGCCCAAGGGGTTAAGCTTCTTCACACGATTTATGTGGGACCAGCAACTCTAATTGTTTGATATAGTACCACCTCATTCCTCTCCTCCCTTCTAACAATCTTTGTTCCATGAAATTCTCTTTGATCTTATATCTCCTACTTTTTAAATCTCGCGCCCATGCTCACTTGAGAAGAGAATCTACCTTAGATGTGAACCTGTGCAAGGACAAGATTTTAAGTATTTTAAATTCCCTCCTTGAATAGGGCTTTTCCCGTGTGAGTGCTGGTATCATATATATATATATATATATATATATATATATATATATATATTATTATATATTTTATATATATATATATATTATATATATATTATATATATATATATATATATATATATATATATATATATATAATCATCATCCACCTTCTTTCCCCAAGACTGGGGGTAAGGTGCGTGACATGCACCGGAAACAGAAAAGTAGTAGAAGAATATGACGCAAGTCGAGAAGAAAGCACAGCCTTACCGCCCCCTTTATACCTATTTGTGAGTAACAAATACAATTAATGGATCTTTGGACCTGGCCTGCTGTGGTGGTACAATATCTTGGGATCACCCACTTCTCATAGGAGGCGGGCTACCAATTAAGTAAGTAAAATTTTTTTTTGAGTCAATGTACAGGACCCACCACGGCTCACAAAGAAACGGCCACACTGGATTGAATAATCAACTCCATGGGTGGGTTCTGGTATATACATATTTTAAATGTCAAGGGAAATTTGAATGGCAAAATGAATATTCAGTCAAAAATAAATAAAAACTAAATAAAATTATATCCTTACACACACACACCACATATATATATATATATATATATATTATATATAGATATATATAATATATAAATATATATTTTTAAAAATATTATAAATAATATATATATATATATCTATATATACATATTTTATAATAATATATTAAGGTTTGGGCCGAATAGTGAAAAAGCCGAATACCGAATACCGAGATATTCGGCTAAAAGTATTCGGCCGAATACCGAAATTCGGCCGAATAATCTCTTCGCTATTCGGCGAATAGTTATTTCAAAGTTCGGTTCATCCATTTAAGGAAAAATAAAGAAAAACTTACACTGGTCAACAAAAAAAAAAAGGTGAAATTTTTTTCTTGGATGGACTTTTGTAGCAGATATATATATATATATAGTAATTCAGAGGTGCTGATTCCATAAATATTCTCGGATTTGCTGTATCACATCCCGTTTTTACGTTTTTGTGCAATCATGGATCCCTATTTTTGCATATTCCCTAGGAATGACCAAATTCATGTTCGCATACGTAGGCTGTATAAGACGCTTACCCATTCCAGCATATATCTACAGTAATAGAAGTTTACTGCGGTCGATATTCGGGAAGCATGTTTTAACTTTAGTACGTCTACATGTATGAATGCCAATGACCTGGATGAATGTTTCATCCATCTGAAATACAGTCGGCTGGTCCGTCATTGTTCACGCCAGGGTGAACTGAACAATCTTGCATGAGAGTTGTATTTGCCGAAGTTGTCCTGAGCTGTTGGCTTCGAGGTTGCATGAAAAATGACTACTGAACCATGGCACAGGAGTAACATTTTATCGAAGCAGAGAAGCGGAGCTGCGGAGGCTCTTCCAGTCAGATGGTAACCTTGTGCATTGCAGTGAAGTTGCAGGCCTCCTACTCGATAGGACTCCAGCATCGATGCAGGTGAGTGGCGACTGTTTATTGACACTTCAAGAGCAGTAAAAGTGTGTGTTGTTACACCCGGCAACAGGTATGCTTGGTTCCAGTAGGGTACTTGGTACGGATGAGAGAGGTGTATCCAAAAATCAAGACAGTTTGGAGAGGCTATACAATATCTGGTACATGGATGGTAAATATGCGTCGACCTCAAAATGGTAAACATTTTCCTCAGTCAGCAAGCAGGTTTCACCAAATATACTTGCTTCCTGCTATTGGGAAAGCCGGGCGGCAAAGGATCACTGACAAAAGAGAAATGGTCCCCGAGGGAAAACCTTGACGCAGGTGACGGAACATCGTAACGTGAAACCCTTGTACAGAGAGAAAACATCATCTTACCTCCACTACACATAAAACTTGGTTTGGTGAAACAATTGTGAAGGCCCTGGACCATGATGGTGAATGCTTCCGCTATATTTGCTCAACGTTTCCTTGGCTGAATGACGAGAAGAAAAAGGTGGGATAATTTGATGGCCCACAATTGATGGCCCACAAATGCGGACACTCCTCCGTGATGCTGAATTTGCTACAAACAATGACGGTGTTAGAGGCAAGAGCGTGGATTTGTTTTTCAGATGTAGCACAGATTTTCTGGGAACAGGAAAGCGGAGAAAACGCACTATCACATTGTACAGGAACTGCTAGACAGTTTCATTCTCATGGATGTAGAATAAGTATAAAGTTGCACTACTTACATTCTGACCTAAGAAAATTTCCCGATAACCTAGGCGATGTTAGTGTGAGCAGGGTGAACGCTTCATCAAGATCTAAGTTCATGGAAGGACGTTTACCAAGGGCAGTGGGTATATCAATATTCATGGCCGACATTGTTGAAGCTGATTGAGGGATATTCCAGACGCTATGCACAGTAAGGATCGTCTACGAAGAGAAGTTACTACCCATCGTAGGTCTGTTTACATTAAAAACCATCTCCTTCTATACATCATTGTGTCCGCCATATTACTCTTTATCATAATTGGTATTGATATGTTTATACATATATCTATCAAGACATGTATCATATCACATATAATTGCGATTTGTTTCTCTCCCTTCATATATTCATATATATATTATATATATAATATATAATATATATATATATATATATATATATATATATATATTATATATATATATATATTATATATATATATATATATATTATATATATTAATATATATATATAATATATATATATATATATGATATATATATATATATATATATTATATATTATATCTATATATATTATATATATATATATATATATATTTTATTATATATATATATATAATATTATATATCTTTTTTATTTATTTATTTTTTTTTTTACTGAAGATAAACACCACCCCAAACTGGGCAGAGCCCTAATCTAGGAGGGGGTTGTACTCAATTTACGTCCGAGCAGGACGGAGCCAAGCCAAGGAGAGAATAGCTGCACATTCTTCCACGCCACCAGTTGCGAATATATATATAAAATAATTTAAAATATATTAAAAATATATATATATATATATATTATATATATATTATAATATATATATATATATATATATATATATATATATTATATATATTATATATATATATATATATATATATATTTATATATATATCCAATAATTGTGATAGACCCACTTGATTTATAAAAAATTCCATAAAATTTTAACAAATCTGTTTACACACAATATCTCACAATGCAGATGTGATATGCAAAAACCGATTACATTTTTGGAAATCAGCACATCAAATAATAATTGGTAAACCCCGTCCAAGAAATTTTCATGTTTACCAGTGTTATATACAAAGTAATAAAACAAAAAGTAAATATACTATTTCTTACCTATAGCAAACCATTCACATATTAAAAATAATTAAATGAAATTGAAAAGTTTCGTAGTTAAAGATATTAACTAAACTTCATTTGAATAAGCTCTAAGTTTAAAATGACAGAACATTAGCAATTCTCTCCATTTTCAGGGGCTAACCTATTTCTGTGGCTTCATAAATATTTCCTCCTGTTCTAATATTCTTTCACTTTCGACTGATGACTGGAGCTTAAAGGTATTTTTTGCTAGTTTTTTTCAAATTCGTAAACTATTTCCAGTGTTTTTTCACACCAATTGAAGGGAATAATCATTGTCTTCACTGGTCATAGTAGGCAAACTTATATATTTGTTTTATTTCTTGACGTAAATTCCGTATGTAGCTTTTACTTTTATGTACAATAATCACATGGTCAGAAGAACGGGACTTTCTTTTTTCACTCTCCTTTTCTTTTCTGTATGACGATTTTGATGCCACATTTCTTTAAAACAATCCATCTTAAAGAAGTGAAAAATGGAACCTTCAGCTCACTTTCCCCACTACGTAAATCATCGTCAGCAGAAGAGTAGGAGCTAAAATTTTCATCCATTTCTTTCCATGCCTCACGACCATATTTTTTACTGATTCATCTGATTCATGTTGAAAAATTAGCTTGAATCGCAGATCTAAGAAAGTAGCTACACACAAGATTTATCACATAGAAACTTAGAAGTCTTTTTTTTCTACTGATTTCTTAGCTCTTCAACGAGTGTATAATTATTCCACTGAAGCTTTTTGCTTTTAAATTGCCTTATTTAAAATAGATTTATTGCTAAAATGGAAGGGATCACTTGGGAGACTGAACTTCACGTTTAATGCTTGTTTTAGTGACGTTGTCAAATGGCTCAAGTAAATGAAATAATTTTGCCACTGAAATCAGTCAACATTTTCTGATTGCATTCAGCACCGTATATGGATGGGAATTTTTTTGTTCAAACAATCTTTTTAAGCCATATATAAGTTTTCTTGTTCCCCTCACATTAGAAACGTCTTGAATTAATTTACGCTGTTTGACATTCAGCTGCACTGTAAAGTTTTAAGCTTTGCAGCTGCCGTGCGAATGGTGAAAATGAGAGGAATGCTTCTGCAAGTAAATAAAATATCTTTAACATACTTCTGACATAATATTGAATCGTGAATGCATAGTTGCAACATGTGAATAAAACATGAAATTGATAGCAAGCCACTCTCCCTTATACCAGCTGCCATGTTTGTTCAATTACCCGTATCACTAAATGAAATTCTATTTTTTAGAATATTGAAAAATGTCAAAAGGCCCTTATAGGATCTGACAAATGACAAAGATTTTCGCCATATTGGCTACAAAATTTGGCTATATTTTTATTTTTTTTGAAAATAAGTTTCTAAAATTTCAATTTTTAAATTTGAAATAACTTCCCCTATGTTGAACGAGTAATTTATTGTTTATAAAGCTCAATATTCGGCCCGAATAGTTTCGGCAAAAGCCGATACGCGAATATTTCGGCATTTTTGGCCGAATAGGCCGAATACCGAATACTTACCGAATATTCGGCACATCCCTAATATATATATATATATATATATATATAATTATTATTATTTATTACCCCTGGGCCCCTCTTATTTGGGGGGTCCAAGTCATCTCCAAAAACCCAGCGAACCCTACTGGGCGAAGCCAAAAGTCTCTCAGGGAGGAAATGTGATGGAGAGTTCTGTAAGGGGTGAGCAGGGGACATCTTAAAAGGAGGTGATCGGTGGTTTCAGCCTCCGTTAGACATCTTCGGCAAAGTGGGGAGATTGTGTTTTGGAGGTGAAATCTGTGCCTGTATTCTTGGAGGTCTGGGTGATGCCCTGATCTCAGTCTGGATAGTGAGATCTGCATCTCTCGTGGGAGAGTATTCTGTGTTGCTGATATTTCCGGCGGGCGAGAGTTTATAAGGTGATTTGGTGGGCGATTGTTGAGGTATTGCTGTGTGAAGTATGTGTGAATATGTTTTGAGAGAGAGAGGTGTTGTTTGGAGGGGGGGAATGGTTCTGAAGGGTTGGCTGTAAAGCCTGTAATAGAGGGAAGCGGAGGAGGGAGGGGATTTTAGACGGTGTATAGTGTAATCTTGTAGGAAATTATGGCATGGATGGGTATGGTCAAGAGCCCTGGCATAGAATTGTGTCCCTATCATGTCAAGATGGTTTTGAATTGGGAGAATTTTTGTTTCTTCATGCAATGTTGGATTGGAGTAGTTTTCAAGCAGCCTGTGATGGTTCTAAGGGCAGTATTTTGGATCCTTTGTAATTTGATTCGGTTGGTTGATGAGATTAGAGGGTACCAGACTGTTGATCCATAGTTGATAGTGGTTCTTGAGAATTGTTTGTATGTAGTTGTCAGTGTGGTTGCTTCATTTCTGAAATTACGAGAATGTCGAGATAGAGTTCGTGGGACATTTAGCTTTCTATTTGCTGTGTTTATGGTGTTTTGGATGTGAGGTGTAAAGGTAAAGTGTGTGTCAAAGGTTATACCGAGAATTTTAGGTGTTTTATTTAGGGGAATGATGGAGTTATTTAGAGTTACTTGCGGGTGTAATGATGATTGATGTCTGTCAGTGGTGATCAGCGTTATTGATGATTTCTCGGCAGAGGCTGACATTCTGTTGGAAGACAGCCAAGCTTCTAGATAGTTTAGGTAGTTCTGAATGTGAGTAGTAGCAGTTGGAACAGAAGGATCAGGTATGGTTATGGTTATATCGTCTGCATATGTTATAAGGAGAGAATTGGGAGATTGAGGGGTGGGGATGTCAGCTGTAAAGAGGTTAAACACGAATGGGGATAAAATGCCACCCTGGGGGACTCCGTTTCTCAATTTTACGGTTCTTGAGGTCTGGTGCCTGCTGGATACCTGTGCAGTGCATCCAGATATCAGATTAGCTAGCCTTTCTATATAATTATTGGAGAAGGGAGAATTTAGGATTTTTTGGATGAGAATGTGTCTGGGTACAGTGTCGAATGCTTTACTGATGTCTATGGCTAGAAGTACTGTTCTATGGGAAGGAGTTTTGTTTAAGCCGTTTATAATCTTTTGTGTGATGTTTGTTAGTGCTATTGACCTGGAGTGTGATTTTTTGAAGCCGTGTTGGTGGGTTGGGGAGTGAAAGTATGGCTGGATTTAATAAGAATAATCTTCTCCAGTAGTT
>JABUQX010001754.1:15000-22500 GCA_015478945.1 Trachelipus rathkii | reverse complement strand
TCACCGATTTCTATGAAATTTTCAACAATGCTTAGCTTTATGAAGACTATCAATAATACCAAATTTTAGGAAAATATTTCAAACCATTTAGAAACTACAGGCCATGTAAAATTCGAGAAAAATCTGGAACTCAAAATATGTATTTATATCAAAACAAAGTGAAAATTAATCCTTCGAAAAATCCCATCTTACAAAGAAAAATATTTACTGATATTAATTTGTACTTTATAAACTATTTATAACTTTGTTTTAATACTTGAAATTTTTAATTCCTGTTTTCATTGGTGGTAGTTTGAAAAAGCATTGTCCTCTTTAGTAAGGTCATCTTTTGAAAGCACATAAAACCTTCCAGTTGGGATTGTAGGATTCACTTTACACAGAACATCTACGATAGGTATCCATAATACATCAAGCTTTCATGAATAAGCAAATGAAAGAGAAGGACCAGATGGTTCAAGAAATGTTACATGCTAATATATGTTGCATTAGTCCGTCCCAAATCACGACAAACCTTACTTTAGATTAAAACCTTATGCTTTGATTAATCTACAAAGGTAATTAAAATACACATAAAATTAGTTTTAGGCCACTTTGTTTGTGGTCTCATAATTTATCACGCGTGTAAGGGTTTCAAAGGAGTTTTAGTTTAATTTATCTGGTTCGCCAGAGTTAACGTAAAATCCCCCGGGAAAACATACTTCTTCGTACTTGGTTCATACACACTCTCCCCTGCTTTTGGACTATTTGAAATGTCGGTAGTATAGACAATGAAGGAGAGCAGGTTACAGTAACTGCTCGAGTCTCGCTGGGATTTGGGGGGGGGGTGAAAGAGTTCTACTAGAATGGAGTTGTGTCGGTGGGCTGACAGGCAGAGGGGTTGCCTGTTGATTACTTTAGTCTTGCAGGGTATTTGAATTTGAGTTGGTGTATGGCATCTCTCATGCTCAATTTTTAAATGTGAATAACTCTAAAACCTCTTGTTCAAAGAAATTTCGCAAATTTTGACATAAGTTCAAACATAAATATAAATTTTATATTTTTGTGAAGTTATAATTGAGTGATATATATATATTATATATATATATATATATAATATATATATATATATATATATATATATATTATATATATATATATATAATATATATATACTATATATATATATATATATACGATATGTAATATTTCAGTGTGAGTATTTAAGTTATAATGCATTTGAGTGTGTGCCATACACGTCTGTGGGCCTTTGTAAGGGATCTGACGTCCATACCCTCCTGTGCGCATTATAAATGTCCGTTAAAGTAATGCCATGCCTGTTGGAGAGGCATTCCTCAAACTGTTAAAAAATGAATTTAAGTCAGAGAGAGGTGAATTTGAATGTGACTAGATGCGAGGCCCTCATCTTGGGGCACCGGCATCAAGTCGTGATTCTCTTGAGAACCTCGGTGAAGAGAGGTAGGCACTACAGAGTGCCATATATACTAATTCAATGTGGTATATTAAATTTATAAATTAAATTTATTGCTAATTGGCAAAGAACAATTAACTATTCCTTTTTAAATTTATTGTAAAATTTAACAATAGAGAAATCCCACTTTCAATACCCCAAAGTCATTATATAGACATTAATATATATATATTATAATATAATATATAATATATATATATATATATATATATATATATATATAATATAATATATATATATATATATACTATATATATATATATATATAATATATATTATATATATATATATATATAAAATACCAAGTACCATGTGTCGCTCTTATAAGACAATATCCCTTGTCTCCTAAGACTGCTAATCTGTCATCCGCTGGTTTCAAACTGAGGTGCTCTGTCATGTAAGCAAGAAGAAGACTGTTTGGACTAACTACTCGATATAACCATCCTGGTATATGGTTTGGCCAGCCTCAGTCACTACTCTCATCAAATTCCTGTCTTTAATATATATAATATTATATATAATATATATATATATATATATATATATATATATATAATATATATATATATAAACATTCAATAATTATATTTTTTATATATATATTATATATATATATATATATATATCATCATCATCATCATCCACCTTCTTTCCCCAAGACTGGGGTTAAGGTGCGTGACATGCAATGGAAACAGAAAAGTAGAAGAAGAATATGACACAAGTCGAAAAGAAAGCACAGCCTTATCGCCCCCTTTATACCTTTTAGAGAGAACTCGTCAGTCAGAAAATTCAAATAGAGCTTCACGGGACCGCGACGGACCCTCACTATGGCATCTCATCGATGTGGGGTTCATCCCTTGGCCCAAGTGGGTCACAACCATACCCTCTCACAAAACCCCGCCATTCACTCCTATTATGAACCTTTCTTCTCACCACTGCTAAACTCACATCTCTCCTCGAGGCACTCCTTTACTGACTCAATCCCCTTTTTCTTCGGTCTTCCAGCCGGTAGATTCCCAACACACTCACCACTATATATCCGCTTAACCAACCGACTATCATCCATCATTTCCACATGGCCAAACCCTCTCAACATTCTTTCATTTATTATCTCATTTATCCCTTTCTTCACACCATACAACTCTTTAATACGTTCATTCCTCATTTTATCAATTCTTCTCACAACTAACCCCTAAGATTGTCCATCTGAACACACTGTACTTTAGATCTATACCTCTTATTCCAGACCATAGTCTCACTACTATACATTAACACAGGTAACAACATACAGTTATGTAAGACCCTAGCGCACTCAAGACTTAGTTTCCTTTACATCCATCCAGCGATTAATTGCACAGCCACCCTCCTGCCATTCACAACTTTCGTACTACACTCTGCATCATCCGTTCCCTTTTCATCCAACATATATCCTAAATATTTAAACTCAGACACTTGTTCAACTGCTCATCCATCTAACATAACTTCACATCCGAAGGACTGTCCTCGCTCACAAACCATAACTTACTCTTATCAACGTTTACTTTCAAACCCCTCCTTTAACACACCTTGCCAAATCTCTCTACCAATCCTCTCAAACTCTTCAGATTCGCCACACAAAAGCAAATCTTCCGCATATAATATATGGTGGGCACCCTTCGCTCTCTTCATTCCTCTGCATCATTTTAAACACCAATCCCTGCCACCTCCTCTAATTCTTTCATAACCACATCCATCCATATATTATTATATATATAATATATATTATATATATATATATATATATATATATATATATATATATATATATATATATATATATATATATATTATATATATAATAAATATATAATATATATATATATATATATATATATATATAAAGACAAAAAATGTGAATACCAGAAGAAAAAGCTATGTATTTAATCACTAATAAGGCTTTAGATTACTTTTACCATTAATATAATTTTTAGCCACCTTGGAATAGACAATAAATCTTGACTATTATTATTATTACTATGTTTGGTACTCAAAAAACCATACTATGTTGCAATTAGCAGCACCCCTTCTGAAATTATATATTATCATATATTGTACTAAATTATTATTCATATTTTTATATATTACTATTTTAAATTTAATAACGTCATTTTTAATGTCTGAATGAAATATTTCAAACTGAAATTGAAAAATAATTATTATTATTATTATTATTATAATTATTATTATTATTATTATTATTATTATTATTATTATTATTATTATTATTATTATTATTATTATTATTATTATTATTATTATTATTATTATTATTATTCTGGCCTCAAAGGACAAAAACGTTCCCTTAGAAGCCCATTTCATATCAATGTATTTTTTATTTTAAAATTGTTATTTTTATTTAAATATGTAAAGTTTTTGACAGAATAAACTATTTTAATTCAATTTTACGCGTGATCAATGTTAAAATAAAGTATGGAAAAGAAGTCTCCTCAATAGATGTGAAAAATTTTACTTGTCATTGCAACTTTTGATCTTAAATTTGATATGCCATTACAGGAGCACATGAACCAGAATTAGCCGGAATCCACAAAAATAATTTCCACCCTGAAATGCAGCTGGAACTGGAATTTCTTATGCTAGGTTAGTGTACAAATTGTCGCAATATGATAGAAGTAGAGTGGTTTTTAGTTGGATATAAAATTAATTGACTATGAGAAAACAAAGTGTAGTACTCAAAGTCAAAAAACATCAAGTGAGCTGGTAAAAAATGGCGTTCCTCAGGGTACTATGCTCGGCCCATTTGTTCCTAATCTATATAAATTATCTGTATAAGGGAACAAAAAGCTGCTTCTAAGTTTGCTGATGGTATTAGGTCTACTGGCTATCTCTTTCGGCAATCTTGATGGTTTTATAAAAAAAATTTGGTTGGGCCGATAAATTGTAAACAAATTTCAATGGTAAAGAGTGTAAGGTACTTCACATTGGTAAGAGAAATAAGTATTTTAATTAATTATGACATGAATGGGAAATGGCTGGAGTCTGTTGACAAAGAAAAGGACTTGGTGTTGTTATTAAAAACAAAGAAACAATGTTTGGAAGCTAATTTTCTAACAAAATGTTTTGATATTAAATGGCAATGTTGTTTATAAAGAGTAAGGGAGTTATGAGCAGCTCTGATATAGTTATTTTAACCAGTTAATCAAATAATTATGTGCACATGTTTAGTCCTTACCTAAGGAAGAACATTAATAATATGAAGGTGTAAAGTTACAAGAATGATTTGTAGTTTTGAAAATTCTGAGTTAAGATAGGAGATTGAAGGAGCTGGATAAGTTTACTGTGAAAATGAGATTTCTTAGAGGAGGATATGATTTAGGTTTATAATTTTTTTTTACATCTTGACTATGTTTACGAAAGTAAGTTCATCATACTTGGACATGAAAAGAGAACCAAATGTCACAATAGGAAAATAAGAAAGAAAGAAATTTGACCAGAGTTGGAAAATAAGCTCAGAAACAAAGCTAATTTTTTAAATGGTTTGCCTCGGGCTGCGATAGCTAGTAGTTCACTTGAAACTTTTAAAAATAGGTGAAGAGGAACGTGAATATATGAATGATTTGGGTATCATATAGTTAATATGCACTGCTGCTCTTTTTATTTTATATTCCAATTTTGAATAACACATTGCCAGGAGTAGTAGTTGTAGATAAAAAAAATTAGGCTAAACTTTGTCTGGAGTTGACGGATGTGGCTGAGCATTATACACATTATATGTATAATAGGGCCTAACCTCCTTTTAATTTAAATACTCTTAGTACTAAAGACTATGATAGTGGTTGTAAAAAAAATATATTCTAGAGACAATTGGATAGTTGGAAAAAATGTTTCTTGCGATAAACACTATGTTACATTTCAAGATGTATTTTTTTAGAAAGGAAAAATATTCCAGTTTCGGGAGGTATTTTGTAAAATTTCAGCTAAAACAGGAGTTAAATCTGAATTTCTTGTACACTTCAATTTGTCATACTTAAGAATCATATCAAAACGGTTAAGTAGTGCAGTAATATGATAAAGGCTGGTAACTTTCATTTGAAATAACTTAACTTTACCAGTGCTGTTTATTTTCAGTTTTTTATTTTTTTATTTTTAAGAAGAAATTTTCATCACTACCTGAAAGGTGCGTGGGGATCGGGTTCTGCCAATATATATCTGTAACCATCTTTATTGTAAGGGTGATCAACAGGATAACCATGAAGTTTTGGGGCAGGCATATCACCTCTGGCTTTCTTACTTCCAGAAAAGGAATCAGGAACTTTTCTCTTGGCTCCTCGTCCTTTCCCTCCAGCTTGAGCTGCATTCAAAATAAATACAAATTTAAAAAGTACAAATAATACACAATTTAAAAATGAACACTATCGTCATTCATGTTTTGAATAGGATGTTAAATTATCTTCATGGTGTTTAAAAGTAGTTTTATATGCTTGCAAATCAAAATACTATTTATCAAAGATTCTACAAATCAAGAGATAATTAAATGGGATACATCTTGATCCAAATTATGATGATTAGGCAAATTTATACAGTGTCCATAGGAAGGAAAAATATTGAAAGAAAATCTGAATAATATAAATTATAAGAGAATATATGAAAATGAAGGTCCGTAACAATCACTATTGCAACACTTTTAATTCTATTTTTTTTTTTATCTTCTCTGATGGGCAAAGAGCAAAGGCCTACCAAATTCCCCCAGAGTTGGGGGCGGGGGGAGTTCCTGAAGCAGATCCAATTTAAAGGCCGACATGCCACAATACCCGGCATTTGAAAGTGTGAAAGCCAAAGGTAGTTGGGAAAATAGATAAAGGAAGTGTGTTTCAGACCACCAGTGGAGTACATGTAAGATTGAGCATATAGGTTAAGTCTGGGATCAGAGTTGGATGGAGAAAGGATGACTGTGTAGAAAGGCGTGTCACACGAGCCCTTCTCAATAGAGAAGGTGTGCGATCGAAGAGCAGTGTTCGTTGCAAAAGAGATAGAATAAAGAGAGTGATGCAAAAATTCAACAGGTAGAAAGAGACTGGAGAGTTATTGAGAACTGACGAGTTACCTTTTCAAGAAAAGCTGTAAGTGGAGTGAAACCACCTCACATGTATGAGGCATACTCCAAATAGGGGCGAACGACATCCTTAACAAGAGCAAGCAACTGTGGGGCGTGAAGAAATTCTGAAGGTTGCTCAAAACACCCAACCTCTTACAAACTTATTAAAATTAAGATCACAAGAAAAAGAAACTCCCAGAATAATAAGGATAGACAAAAGTTTGAGAAATGTTTCAAAGATGTTGTGGTGATTGTGTGGATGATTATGTCGAGTAAAAAGATAGAAGAACCGAGTTTTTGAGGCATTGAAACCAAACTTTTTCTAAATGCCCCAATTAGAAATTAGATAAAGATTGGAGGTCAGTTGCTCCAAGGCTGCATCATAGTGTGAGATAATTGATGTTAAGGGTAGAGGATGAAGATCAACAGTAGAGCGCTTCTTACGAAAGCCATACTGGCGATCAGTGATAAGATTAGAAGAATTGAAATATTTCCAAACCTTCTTGTTAAGGATAGATTCGAAAACTTTTGAGAGAACAGAAGTTAAAGCGATACGACGATAGTTGAAGGGCTGAGAGGAGTCCCATTTCTTCAGCACAGGTTAAACGAGTACACATTTCCAACAATAAAGGAAGGTTGAAGTATAAGACAAAGACAGAGGAGTTTAAAAAGGCAGGGTGAAAGTTCTGAAGCAAAAATTTTGAGAACTGCAGAAGGAATACCATCAGGACCATACGCCTTCTCAGTGTTAAGATCTGAGAGAGCAGAAGTAACATTTTTAGAAGAAATTACAATATGAAAAAGGAAAAAAGGGGTGATAGCTCCGAAATCGTCAAAGGTGGAATTAGAAGCAAATGTTTGAGAAAAAGACTTCAGCTTTAGCGGAAAGTAAAACGGCAGTCATGCCGTCAGAAGATACTAAAGGAGGGAAAGAGGAAGA
>JABUQX010001754.1:0-10000 GCA_015478945.1 Trachelipus rathkii | reverse complement strand
TATATTTTTTTCATTACTTATTTAATATTTTACTTCATTACTACTTTTAAGTTATTCAAATATTTTTCTGTTATTTTTAATTTGTTATTAAAATATTTATCGGATTTTTAATCCTGGATAAAAATCAGTATTTAATTTCATAATATTTTTTAAAATTAAATTTATTATTTTTTATTATTATTTATTATTATTATCCTTATTATTATTATTTATTCATTATTTATTATTATTATTATCCTTATTATTATTCATTATTATTATTAATTATTATTATTATTATATTATTATATTATTATTATTATTATTATTATTTTACTATCCGTTTATTATTATTATTATTATTATTATTATTATTATTATTATTATCCTTATTATTATTATTATTATTATTTCTTTTTATTGCGATTGCTATGATGCGATATTCTTTTTACTCCGCAGTTTTTTTTGGAGCTGGTCTTGCAGACTTTCAAATCTTCTGGAATAATACAGAATTGATATAAAAGGGAAGAAAAGATAATGGCATAGCGCTTTTTGAATTGAGTATATAGCAAATTTGAAGTTGAACGCATTGAGCGAGTTAGAATTACCAGTAAAGGAAACCCGGAAATGATAGAAAGAGGATTCTTTGAGATTTGTATGGAAAGGAGAATTTAGAAGGCGTATTGTTGGAAACTGAGGATACACAAGTAGAACTTGATTGAATAGAGAAGGAGTTTGGAGAATTGCATGTAAAGTTTAGGAGTATTTTGAAGAACAGAACAGTAGACTAGATTTTGGAAATTTGATTGAAGTGTTGAGAAGGAGTATTATTGGAGAACTGAGAATTGTAGGAAAATTAAGGAATATTTGGAGAATTGCACGAATTATTTTTTTCTAGTATTAAGAATATCTATTTTAGGTTTAAGGTTGAAGATATTAATGAATATCTGCAGTATTCATTAATATCTGATAAAAATAACGGTTCACTTTGCCGTACTTAAGGGGGTTGCGATTTCCCTTGGTGTGGTGGTGCAGGTATTGCGATTCCGGTGCGGGGTTGCGGTTACCATTTACCTTGTAGTGGTGGTAGTATTTTTTCGAATCGGTTACGGTATCGGTTACGGGTGCTTACACTAGCGGATTCACCTTGCTGTGGTGATTTATTTTTAATAAATTTTTTGTGTTGTTTGTGTTGTTTTGAGTTTGATTTTTTTTCCTGATTTTTATTGGTGGTTTTATTTTTATTGTTTTTTGTTCTCTGGTTTTTTCTTTCCAGGACCACGCTATTGAGATTTGTTTTGTGGCCTCAAAACACGAACATATTTCTGGCGCCACGTGGGCGTCTGGACAGGAAGAACCGAGGGGAAAACATAGACGATAGCAAGTTAAGATGGCTACGCCCTGAGAAGTGAGATTGGGATGAAGTAGAGAGACTGAAAGAAGCATTAAGGAAGAAAGAAAAGGAGAATGAGGACTTAATTGATAGACTGAGAGAGATGGAAGAAGGAATGCAGGAGAGAGAAAAACAAATGGAGATGAGAATGGAAGCAAGAATGGATGATATACTGAATAAGAGGTTTGCAAAAGAGATTGGAACGAAAGGGACGCGAAAGAGAGTAACCTCTACTCCGAAGATAGTAGATTTACAGAAGGGAGAGAGCGGTTTGGAAGAGGAAAAGTATGTAAGTGATGTGGATGAGAAGGATATGGATAAAGAGAAATTGAAAGAAGATAAAAATAGAAAGAAGAAGGAGAAAGAAGAAAAGAAAAAAGAGAAGAAGGATCAGAAGAAGAAGAAGACGTCGAAGAATAGAAGACATGAAAGAAGAGTGATAACAAAAGGTAAGAGTATAGATTCTTTATATAGTAGTGTGAATGAGGAAGTGAATGAGAATTATGATGAGGATACTACGTCGGAAGACTGCGAGATGATGTTCAAGTTGCACGGAGTGTCCTTATTAGGGACATTCCGAAGATTAATAAATATAATGTGTATGGAACTAAGGATGTGTGTGAATTTTTTAGAGAATATGAGAGTTATTGTAAAGAAAAATTTGATGAAAATAAGGTGTTTTGGGTTAAAGAGTTAGGTGAGTTTTTGGAAGGAAGAATGTTTGATTTTTACAAGGCGATCGTGAGTGTGGGTGAGCCGAAGTATGAAGTAGTAAAGGAAAGAATGTTGGAACAGGTTGAAAGAGTTAAAGGGGGTGTAAAGTATAGACGTGTGAATGACTTTGATAAGGCTAGGAGAGGAAAGAACGAAAGATTGGATAATTATGCGCATAGGTTGGAACATTGGCTCGAGTGAAGTTTGGGGATGAGGGGATAAATAAAAACAAAATGTTGATGAAGAAATTTCTGGAGACTATCCCTCCACAAGTGGCGAAGTTTATAAATGCAAGGTGCAAAGAGAAAATGAGGTGGAGTAGGGAACGATTGCAGTGGAGAGATGTGTTAGAGATAGTAGAAGATCGTGAGTTTGAAAAGAATGAAAGAGATAAAGAGGAGTATGAGAGGCATGATGTGTACAGTGGTAGGGGAATGAATGAAAGGGCTTTCACCAAGTGGCCACAGGTATAAGTCTATAGGATGCTCTTAGGGCCAAATCCGTATGAAGTTATTGGTAAAATTCTTCAGACATTTCTATGGGGGTTGAAAATGAAAGACAGGTGAATTTTCAAGGAGGTAACGAATGCGATGGAGTGGCAAGCAGAACACCAGTTTGGTAATAACGAACATGAGATGAGAATGGTGTAAATCAAGGGAATGTGAGAGAGAATATGAATCGGACATGGAACAGAGAGAATGCAGGGGTATGGATGTGAAGTGTTTTAGGTGTGGTAAAATGGGACATTTGATTTCAGAATGTAGATGGGCAAATGGTTCGTGTTTTAGTTGTGGGCAAGTGGGACATATGGCTATGAATTGCACAGACCCTCAACGGGCTGGATGTAGGAGATGTGGAGGGATAGATCATTGGGTAAGAGATTGCCAGCAAGGTGTGAATGTAAGGAAGACTGTAATGCGGGATTGTGGGACTGAGGGTCAATTTTCGAAGATGTGTAGGTTCCGCTAGAAATAACCTGTACGTTATGTGGGAGGTAGGGCACTGGCTGGTAGGTGTTGGGGAGTAAGACATGGGATGACGCAAATTGAATCAAAATGTAGTTGCTGGTGGTGGTGGTAATGCGGTTAATGGAAATGTTGTTGGTAATGGTTCAGCTGTAGGTGGTACTAGAAATGTAAGTGTGAATGAAGTAGTAGGTATGAATAATCAGGTAAGGGGAACTGGTGGGAAACGAGACAGTGTAGGGTTTACAGCTGGTGGATCCTTAAGTGGTGGAAAGGGGCTGAGTGTTGCTAGGAAGGGATTGTAAGTGCGGATGTATTTTTGGCTGGTCCGGTAGATGAGTGCATGACTATTAAGGTTTATTGCGGAGGTATTGGAGTGAGAGCTTTGATTGATACTGGGTGTATGGTCAGTGTAGTGTATAAAAGTGCGGATGATAGGATGAATATACAGGAAGATCAGAAAGAGTCTGGAAAAGGGAATATTAAGGGGATTAGTAATATGGTAATACCGGTCGTTACAAAATTTAGGGAGAGTGTTAAGATTGGAGGTATAAGTATGGAAGAAGGTGAGTTCTATGTTATTGATAGTAAGAATGAGAAGTATGATCTGTTGTTAGGGTATAAGTTTTTAAGTATGAATGGGATGATTATTCATCCTGATCGTATGATGATAGAGAAAAAGGTAAATAACGATGGGAAATGTCACAGATGTATGTGAATAAGGTAGGGGATGTAAAGGTGAAATTGGTAAAAGGTGTGGAAGTGTTTGCTATGGAAGATATGTCTTTGAAAGCTGATTGTGTGGTAAGTGTAAAGGTAGGTTGGAATGCGAATGTAGGTGTGGATGTCGACCAGAATAGCATTTTTCTGGTGGATGGTTATGATGCGAAGTATAGAGTGAAAAGGGTTGCACATGTATTTGATGGTATATTAGATATGGATAATCCTAGAGTATGTATGCAAAAGGTGCCTGATGTGAAAAAGAAGAGAGTGAGAGGAATAAGGGTTGGTGATGTGGTTGGTAGTTTGTATTCTGTTTTGATTATAGGGAACTCGAGAGAGAGAGAATGTGATGTTTTTGCTGGTGATATTGAGAGGAAAGATTGGGTGCATGATGAGATGGTTGAGAAAATACAGTTGCCTGAAGGTTTGAATGAAGTAAGGAGACAAAAGATTGTGCGAATGTTGTGGGAAAGGAGGAAAGTGCTAAGCAAAAGCGATGAGGATTTTGGGAAGGCGCAGTTGCCTGAATTCCGTATTGTGTTATCGGAAGATACCCCCATATACCAGCGACCTCGTCACTTTCCTCCCCCAGTTGCGAATGAGATTGAAGAAGCAGTGTGAAGAGTTGGAGCGAATCGGTGTTTTGGAAGAGAGTGTGAGTCCATGGAATAGTCCGATTGTGCCTGTGAGAAAGCCTGATGGACGATTGAGGTTATGTATTGATTATCGTAAGGTTAATGAAAAGACTGTGAAAGATAGGTTTCCTATGTGTGTAGTGTCAGAATGTGTGTATAGTATGCATGGGATGAAAGTCTTTACGAAAATGGATCTAGTGCGTGGATATTATCAGATGCCAGTGGAAGAGAATAGTAGGTGTGTGACAGCTTTTTCGACTGCTAAGCGGCATTATCAGTTTAGGAATTTGAGCTTTGGGTTGGCCAATGCTCCAGCAGCTTTTCAGAGGGCGATGAATGTGGTTATGAATGATTTTCCAAGCAAGAATGTGATGGTGTTTATAGATGATATATTAGTGATGACTGAGACTTTCTCTGAGCATTTGAAGTTAGTGAATGATGTGTTAAAAAAGTTGGAGGATGTAGGTATAAAAGTGAAAGTTGAGAAATGTGAATGGTTGGCAGAGGTTGAATTTTTTGGACACAAGGTAAGTGCAACTGAGTTAAAGAAAGCGGAGAAGTTTGTGGGAAAGGTTCAGAATTTTCTGAAACTGAGGAATGTAGAGAGTTGAGGGGATTTTTAGGTTTGGTAGAGTTTGGAAGGAAGTTTATGAAAGATTGTTCTGGTGTGATGAAACCCTTGACTGAATGGACTGGTAAAAAGAAGAGTACGATTGTGAAATGGAATGACAGAATGAATGAAGCATTTGAGAAGTTGAAGGCTGAAGTTGCGAAAGATGTAGAATTAGCATATCCTGATTACAGTGAGGATGCTAAACCACTGGAAGTGTATACGGATGCAAGTGGGTATTGTATGGGGGGTTGTTTGATGCAAGAGCAAGTGATTGATGGGATTGAAAGAAACGAGTGATTGATATGTTTCGAAATCCTTTAGTATGACGGAGCGAAAGTATTCTACAATTGAAAGAGAGTTTGGCTGCTTTGAGGTTTTGTCTGAAATCGTTGCGTCCGTTTTTGTATGGTATTAAGTTTGTGGTGCGAACGGACCATCAACCCTTAGTGTATTTGCAGAGAATGAGGACAGTTGATAGTAGGCTTGCGAGAACTTTGGAAGATTTGAGTGATTTTGATTATGTGGTTGAATATATCCCGGGTGAAAGGAATGAGATTGCAGACTTGATGTCTAGAATGCCAGGGAGTGAGAGAATGAGTGAAACGTTGGTGATTGATCCTGAGTATTTGCCTAAGGGTTTAATGAAAGGGAAAGAAAGTCGAGGTGGAGGTGATTCTATGTTCGAAAGTGTGTTGTATGGTTTACAGGATCTAGCCAAGGATGGGTTGGTTTTGAGAGTGCCTGAGAGTATAGAAGAATTGCGGAGAGAAGTTATGACTGAGGTGTGCAAGAAACCTGATCAGATAGGAGTTAAGAAGGTGCGACAGTATGTAAGAGAGTTAAAGACTATGTGTAATGGAGGTGTGATTCCGTTGCAAGAGGTGTTGGTTGTTGTGAGTAAATTGTTTAAAGTAGTTGTGTGTGTGCATTATGGCGGGGAACGACCGGTAATTTATAGGAGTGAAGGGATTGATAGAAATAGTGTAGGTGAGCTGCATTTACAGTGTTTGAGTGGGGTGCATTATAATTGGGTGATAGAGAAAAAGAGTTATGATAGGAAGTATGTTTTAGAAAAGGGAGTAGAAGATTGTGTAATTGTGGATGACGAGGCTGTGAAAATGATTTGTCCTGGGGAAATTGAAGAGGTAGTGTATTGTGAACATGGGATGAGTGGTAGAATGGCAGTGAAAGTGCAGGTAGATGGTAAGGTATATTGTGGGTTGATTGACACTGGGTCTCAGATTTCTTTGGTGAATGCGTCAGTGGTACGAGAGCTTCAGCAAATGACGTGGCAGATACCTAGGAGGAATACAAGTGTAAAGATAAAAGGGATTGGGGCAGGAGAAATTGTTGCTTGGGAAGAGGTTTTGTTAAAAGTAGAGATAGGTATGTTAGAGAGAGTTGGACATAGGTTTGTTGTGCTTGATGAAGAACGAATGCCGTATTGTTTTTTGTTTGGGATAGAATTTTTAAGAATGAATGGGTTGTCAGTAGACATAGGAAATGAAAGATTGCTGAAAGGAAATCGGGAAATAGTTAGAATGCAGAAGGGGGATGTATGCATGACCAATTTCGTAGGAATGGTAACAGTTGGTGTGGGTGATGAAGAATTGTTGAGTATGGGAGATATTGAAGTGATGCAAGAGGAATGTCCTATGGTCTGTGAGCTGAGAAAATGTATTTTGTCGAATAAGGAAGTGTGTAGATGGGACCAGTTGATAGACGATTTTAAGGTGTTTGCGAAAAAGTTTGTTGTGTGAGAATGTGGTGTATTATATTAGGAAAGTACGAGAAGAAGATTTGTATGTACCAGTGTTTTCTGTGGTTGGGGCAGTAGGGATGGCTTTAGTGATTCATCGTAGATATGGACACATGGGAAAGTTTAAATTGTGGGAATTTATGAAAGAGAGAGTGTTTAACCCTTGGTTGCGAAAGATTGTGAAGGATGTGGCGACTACTTGCGAAGAGTGTCAGAAAGGAAAGTATCAGAGAATGTATGTAAAACCTCCTGTGTTGAGAATGGATGTGAGGGAACCTTTTGAGTTAGTGGTGATTGACTGTGTTTCTTTGCCAGTGACTGCATGTGGGTATGTAGGAATGGTAGTGATGGTAGATCATAAGAGTAAGTTTGCGTATGGCGTGCCTGTGAAGAATAAGACTAGTGCGAATGTAGCTAAGGTAGTGAGAGAGGTTTTGTTGCCAATGTGTGGTATGTAAACGAAGCGTATGTTGAGTGATAATGGACCAGAGTTTGTAGGACAGAGTTTTGAGCAGTATGTTGAGTGATTTGGGGGATTGAATGTGCGAACTACTCGTATATGCCTAGTTTCGATGGTTTGGCTGAAAGAAACTGTCGAACATTGAGTTGAGATTTACGCACTGATGAGAGCGAGAGAATGATGGGATTATTGATAGGAAAAGTGTTGTGGGGCATATTAATATGACTGTGATAGGGCTACTACTGTATGTCTCCATGTATGTATGTGATGAATTTTTAAAAGTTTGTTAAACCTAGGTTAGGATTGCCTGAAAGTGATAGGGATGTTTGGAAAAAAGGGAGTCTGAAAGTTTTGCAAGTTTTGAAGTTTTTACCATAATGATCAGATTAAGTTAAATTCGGTTTGTAAGTAGGGGGGGGGGGGAGATGAGTGGAAAAAGTTGAAGGGCCTTATATGTGAAAAGTGATGTCGAATGGAGTTAGTTATGTGCTTGAGAAGGAGGCAGATGGTAGATGAGTGAGTTTAGAGCGCATCAATGCAGTTGAGGCCGTGAGGGAGCCACTCCTGGATATTTGAAGGCCTCACCCACTGTATAAGTTTTGGATTAATTGACCTGGAATGGATGAGACATGTGAAGGAGTGAATGATTTGTGGTTACAAAGTTAAGAGTTGGTTTTAATAGAAAAGCGTAGGAAGAAGAAACGTAAGAAAGAAAATAAAGTTGGTAAGGTTGACAGACTAAAAGGATTGTTTGATGAGGATGATGAGAGTGAGAATTATTTTTCGGGGTTTTGGTGGGATAGAGGAAATGGTGTGCAGAGTTTGAATCAGACCTATACATTATGTAAGTTTCCATTGGATGAGAGTGAAAGTGTGTTAGCAGGATTAAGAGATGTTAGGGATAGGAGTGTGAATATGAGAGTGGAAGATGCAAGTAAATTTTGTGTGGAATTGGATGAAGTGGTGAATGAAATAAAAGCGAATGCACGAGTAAGAGAGATTGATAAAGAAATTGCGAATATGTCTGAGAAGTTACTTAGATTTGAAGGTGTAAATGAAATAGTAGAAGTTGAAGATAAGATTGTTGATGGGAATGAGAATGGTAATAGGGTCCAGGTAGAAGGTACAAGAAGACCTTGTACTAGGAGTAGAGGCAGAGTGGAAGAGTATGATTGGATTATGAAAAAAGGATTGTAGAATGTAAGAGCGAGTGAATGAAGTTGGTGGCGTTCAAATTATGAGACAAACTTAGGTGGGAGGGATGTAGTAATTTGGATTTTTGTTTGTCTTGTCTCATAATTTACCGTTTTTTTTCTTTTTTTAGGTTTTGCTTCTAGAACGTCCACCAACAAGGAATACTTGGGAGTGCAGTGTTACTGTTTTTTTATATAAGTGTTTATTTTTAAGAGTGATTTTTTTTATATGTTTATTTATTATTAGTATTTTTTTTAGAGAAAAAAAAAGAGGACAATAGACTTTCTATATAAGTTTCGAACTTTTTTTTGATTTCTTTTAAAAGCGTCAAGAACGAAAGTCGACGCTTCACTTTTTTTACGACTTACGTGTGACAGGTAATTATAACATTATTTACTATTATTATTATTATTATCATCATTATTTATTATTTCTATATTATATTTTTTCATTATTATTATTATTTTTATGATTGATTGAAGGGTTGATGTCTGTTTTTTAGTTTGAGTCTGGATTCTCTTGGTGAAGTTCTAGAAGTCTGAGGAGTTATTTCTGTTCCGCAGCCGATGTACGAGGGTTCAGCGACTGATTGTCATTCTGTTGGTTGAGGTAAGTGTGAATGTTGTTGTTGATTGATTTTTTTATTATGAAGGCTGGATTGGTTGTATAAATTTGTTTTTTATTTGTAGTCTGATTGGAGTGTCGTCGAGTGGAAGCATTCTGCGTGAATTGTTTTGTGTTGATCGTGTTGAAAAGAGAAAAAAAAACTGGGTCAACCACCCAGGTAAGCACCCTGCAGTGGTGGGGTTATATTTTTTATTATATTTTTTTCATTTACTTATTTAATATTTTAATTCATTATAATTATTAGTTATTAAAGGCATTTTTTTCTGTTATTTAATTTATGAAATTCATTTACAATATAATTCATTTTTTAATATAGTCATTAATTTAATTCATATTATTATTATTATTATTATTATTATTATTATCCTTATTATTATTATTATTATTATTATTATTATTATTATTATTATTATTATCCTTATTATTATTATTATTATTATTATTATTATTATTATTATTATTATTATTATTATTATTATTATTATTATTATTATTATTATTATTATTATTATTATTATATTATTATTATTTTATTATTATTATTTTATTACTAATTATTATTATTATTATTATTAATTATTTTATTTTATTATTATTACTATCCTTATTATTATTATTATTATTATTATTATTATTATTATTATTATTATTATTATTATTATTATTATTTCTTTTTATTGCGATTGCTATGATGCGATATTCTTTTTACTCCGCAGTTTTTTTTGGAGCTGGTCTTGCAGACTTTCAAATCTTCTGGAATAATACAGAATTGATATAAAAGGGGAAAGAAAAGATAATTGGAATATTTTTTTTGAACTAAGAAAAGAAAAGCTTAAAGTAGAATAGAGCGAGTTAGAATTACCAGTAAAGGAAACCCGGAAATGATAGAAAGAGGATTCTTTGAGATTTGTATGGAAAGGAGAATTTAGAAGGCGTAT
>JABUQX010001753.1:95000-97500 GCA_015478945.1 Trachelipus rathkii | reverse complement strand
GATAGGATTAATAGGGAAGCTCTATGGCAGGTGTTAATGATATATGGTGTTGGTAGTAGGCTTCTGAATGGAATCAAAAGTATGTATGACGATAGTGAAGCGTGTGTAAGAATAAATGGAGTCGAAAGTGATTGGTTTATGTCACTTTATTATTAATAGCTGAGTGAGGCAGGGATGTATGTCTCTCTGGCTATTTAATTTGTATATATATGGATGAAAGATGGATATCATGAAATATCATTTTATCATATCATGGATATCATGAAAGAATTGGAGGTGGAGGTGAGCAGGGGAAGATGTTAGAATGATGGAGAATGGAAGAGACTGGAGGGTACTTTGCCTACGGTATGCGGATGATTTGGTTTTGTGTGGTGAATCTGAAGAGAGTTTGAAAAGATTCGTGGATGGGTTTGACAGGGTGTGTAAAGGGAGGGGTTTGAAAGTAAATGTAGATAAGAGTAAGGTTATGGTGAGAGTCCGCGATGTGAAGTCATGTTAGATGGTGAGCAACTGGAACAAGTATCTGAGTTTAAATATGTAGGATATATGTTGGATGAAAGGGAACGGATGATGCACAATGTAGTAGGAAAGTTGTGAATGGTAGGAAGGTGGCCGGAGCAAATAAATCCTTGGTAGTCCTTGAGTGCGCTAGGGTTTTCCATGAGGGTATGTTGTTACCTGTGGTAATTATTGTATAGTAGTGAAACTATGGTATCGAATAAGGTATAGATCTAAGGTACATCGTGTTCATTCAGATGGACAATCTAAGGGGCGTATTAGGTGTAAGAAGAATTGATAAAATGGGGGAAGATGATGAACATTTGAGATGGTTTGGTCATATGGAAAGGATGGATGATAGCCGGTTGGTTAAGCGGTTGTGTAGTGGTGAGTGTGCTGGGAATCGATCTTCTGGGAGACCGAAGAGAAAGTGAATTGAGTCAGTAAAGGAATGCCTGAAGGAGAGTAATGTGAGTTTGACAGAGGCGAAAAGAAAGGTGCATAACATTAGTGAATGGTGGGGTTTTGTGAAGGGGTATGGTTGTGGGCTTTGCCCATTGGATGAACCCTACATTGACAAGATACCACAGTGAGGGTTCGTCACAGTCTCGTGAAACCTCAGGGTTGATTTTTCTGATTGCGAAGTTCTCACTTGGGGGTATGAAGGGGACGGTAAAGGGAGGGGGGCTTTCTTTCGACTTTCATCATGTTCTACTACTTTTCTGTTTCAGGTGTATGCTACGCACCTCACCCCCAAACCGGGGATATGAGGAAGAAGATAATATATATATATATATAAATATATATATATATATATATATATATATATATATATATATATATATATATATATATATATATATATATATATAATATATATATATATATATATATATATATATATATATATACATTTCAAATTTATTAATTGCCTTGGTTTGACCATTAACTACAGTCTCTTTCACTCTGATTTAAAACAAGAGCTGCGGAGCCGGAGCCGGAGCCGGAGCCGAGCCGGAGCCGGAGCCGGAGCCGGAGCCGGAGCCCGGAGTTAGAGCCAGAGTCAGAGACAAAAAAATTTGCTTGCGGAAGCAGAGGCTGAGCTGGAGCTGGAGTCCTGCAATAAATTTTACTGCCTCCGCTGTCCCTGGATAAAAATTAACTTCTCATGGACTATGCTAAACCTACATACCATATATTATACTTTTTACTTTCTGCTATATATATATATATATATATATATATATATATATATATATATATATATATATATATATATATATATATATATATATATATATATAGTATAATATATTTATAATAATATGTGTATAAAGTATATAGTATATATATATATATTATATATTATATATATATTATATACTATATATATATATATATATAATATATATATATATATATATATATATATATATATATATATATAAAAGATTTATATTTTATATTTTATTATATATATATATATATATATATAATATATATATTATATACTAATATATATATATATATATATTATGATATATAATATATATATATATATATATAATATAATATATATATATATATATATATATATATATATATATAAATTTTTGAAAATTATATTTTAATTATTATATATATATATATAGGTAAATGAAAGGTTCATATTATATATTATATCAAAAAAGTATACCATAGTATAATCTGAAGATAAACTCTTTGCACAATGTATGACTATGTAGATGGTAATATTTTTATTTATATATTCATTATCATTATATTAAGTAACATGCAATTTTGTCCTTTCAGGAATGAAAAGAAGTCCATTCCTGTAGAAGATCTACAGAAAGTTTTTGATAAATACGACACAGATAAAGATGGATTTATCATGAACTCTCAAATTAAACATATTTTCATAGATTTAGACTTAGATCTTAAAGAAGAGGAACAAATTGACATTTTCTTTAAGGCAACTAATCGTCCCTTCGATATCTACGGA
>JABUQX010001753.1:87500-90000 GCA_015478945.1 Trachelipus rathkii | reverse complement strand
GCACCAATAATACTAATCTTGAAAAAAAACTTTTTAATTTATCTTTATAAAAAAAGAGGAGTTAAAACAACTTTGATTTTTGGATTGAAGATTGATTAATTATTTATTAAAATTTTTACATTAACATATTTTCAACTTTCGTTACAATGCATAATTGTAGAACATTTTTTTAAAACATATATATAAATGTTATGTTGCATACTAAGCTTTTAGAAAATCCACAAAACTAAATTAATATAAAAAAAAGCGCGAAAAGCAGAAAAGGCTCAAAATTATTTTTGAAAGATACGGTATATAATAAACAAAAACATATATTTACATAATTTGATAAATAATTTTATATAAAATGTCATTATATAATAAAATAAGATTATATTACTATGTATTATAAATAAATGGTATATACAATAAAAATTTTTACATATAATTCGTGTTTTCAAGTTGTAAAATATATGAATAAATAAATAAAATAAATATTGCCAAATAAAAAGTTACGCTGAATGTCCGTTTTCCTTTATTTCTTTTCCTAAGACAATTTTTGTAATGCTAAACCTGCTTATTTTGGGCATTATATAAGTATAACACTAATATATTGGACACTACATATATATATATATATATATATTATATATATATATATATTATATATATATATATATATATATATATATATATATATATATATATATATATATATATATATATATATTCTGATTATAATTATTCTCTTTAATTGAATTTTTTTAATTTTATTTTATTTTATTTTATTTAAATTATTTTATTTTATTTTTTTAATATTGCGTTAGAAATATTATTCATTTTTTCTTTTCTTTTTTCACTCCAGCAACAACAGCAATATCAACAAAGACGATAATAATAATGATGATGATAAAACTGATGACAATGATAATAAAATGAATATAATAATAATAATAATAATATAATATAATAATAATAATAATAATAATAATAATAATAATAATAATAATAATAATAATAATATAATAATAATTATAATAAAACTGATGATAATGATATTAAAAAATAAAAGTAATAATATAATAATAAAAATAATATAATAATAATAATAATAATAATAATAATAATAATAATAATAATAATAATAATAATAATAATAATAATAATAATAATAATAATAATAATAATAATAATAATAATTATAATAAAACTGATGACAATGATATTAAAAACTATAAAAGTAATAATAATAATAATTATAATAATAATAATAATAATAATAATAATAATAATAATAATAATATAATAATAATAATATAATAATAATATAATAATAATAATAATAATAAAATAATAATAAAATAAATACTATTGCTACTTCTACTACTAATAATAATCTAATAAATACTACTATTCATTCGACTACTACTACTACTACCACTACTTCTACTTCTACTACTACTAAAATTTATAAAAATCAGTCTCAAATTAACTTACCTCATAATAATTAATTTAAATATATTTATTTTTAATGAAATATTAAAATATATCGAGTTGAATCATCTCTGACTATGCTGGCAAAGCTTAACAATACGGAAAGTACAATTCTTAATTAAACTTATTTGAGCCGATTGACAATTTCTCAACATCTCTGTCGTATTCCGCTGAAGAAGTTGCTCAACGGAAGTCACTCTTCCCTTATAATCATTCTTCCTAAGATTTTTCTTAATAGTTTCTGTAAAAAAATGACGTAATTTAAGTTGTGACCCTTTTCAACGGAATATTGTTGAAAGTGTTAAAAGGTTTTAACATAATATTATGTTGCATTTTTAAGGGATCTTTTTTAATTATCTGGCCTGATGTAGCCAAAGTCAAGCATGAACGCACTTATTTTTTCCGCTTCACAACGGATTTATTTAAAATCAAATATTTAACATAGTAAAAAAAATAAATTATTAATGCTGTAGGGCTTGAAGTTTATAGTAGTTTTGTAAATTTTTTTATAAAAGCAATGAAACTGAAATTAATTATTATAATCTTGAGTGGTTCTAAACTATTTTGGTTAGGTTAGGCTAGATTAAATTAGGTTAGGTTAAGTTACATTAAGTTAGGTTACATTAGGTTAGATTAGGTTAGGTCAAGTTAGGTTAGGTTGGGTTACATTAAGTTAGGTTAGGTTACACCAAACTTTGGTTATTTATTGGGTTAGGTTAAGTTTGACTATATATATATATATATATATATATATATAAATTCAAAAATATATATATATATATATTTTCTTTATGGATTTATATATATATATATATATATATATATATATATATATATATATATATATATATATATATATATATATATATATATATATATATATATATATATTCAAATGAAATTCATTGTCCAAATGCTCTAGGAAACCTTTCAAAAGATTAAGCGCTATTCGCAAATTGTTTCGCAAAATAACGAAGTGAAACTCGCACTTTCAACTCTGGAATAATAGTTTTTAAAACCCTTCTGT
>JABUQX010001753.1:55000-80000 GCA_015478945.1 Trachelipus rathkii | reverse complement strand
ATTCACTATGACACTTATACACACTTACACTCACCCATAGACACTTACATTTACCCATAGACACTTACACTCACCATAGACACTTGTACACACACACACACACTCACATACATACACACTATGACACTTATACGCCCTTACACATCTTTGATGGTACCTATCTTGATGGTTCATCTTTGATGGCTCAACTTTGATGATGCCATCTTTGATGACTCAGCATTATTGATGGCTCAACTTTGATGGTTCCCAATCACCGTAAGGGTAGTCTAGGAGTGTTCTATTAGTATTCTATGAGTATTAGATGAGTGCCAGGTGAGTGCCAAGTGAGTGCCAATGAGTGCCAATGAGTGCCAAGTGAGTGCCAATGAGTGCCAAGTGAGTGCCAATGAGTGCCAAGTGAGTGCCACATAGTGCCAACTGAGTGCCACTTTTTTCAAGCCTTTTCTAGCCTCCCCTGAGCCTAGAATAGCCCTAATATGGGTGTCTACCCCTAGGTTATAAGGTATGAGGAATCGATTGGTGTATATTACAAGTTGCTAGGATGCTTCCTACTATGAGTTAGTCTTTTTCTAACACTTATAGCCTATATATATATATATTACACACACACTATGACACTTATACACACTTACACTCACCCATAGACACTTACACTCATCCATAGACACTTACACTCACCCATAGACACTTACACTTACCCATAGACACTTGCGATTGGTGTATATTATAAGTTGCTAGGATGTTTCCTACTATGAGTTAGCATTTTCTAACCTCTTCTAACCTTTTCTACCCTACATCATAGAACAGAGCTAATATTGATGTCTTCCCCTAGGTCATAATTGGAACACCAGGGCAGCATGCCCTCCCGCGCAAAGACAGTCAGCCCCGCACCCCGCGAGTGCGACCCGCAGCGTCCCAGTGACGCCGCGTTCCCGCCCGCCGCGTGCGCCCGCAGGCGCAATATTTCCGCGTACCCGCCCGCCGCGAGCGCCCGCAGGCGCAATATTCCCGCGCGAATGAAAAATATATATTTACTATGAGTCATTCATTTTTATTTCATACTTAAACATTTTTATTAACATTATTTTTTCTTTTATATTTTTTACTTAATACTTTTTTATTTAAAATTGTATGTAAGAAGAAAAAAACCAGAGTGTCTGATATATAAACATTTTATTTTACTACAATTGTACGAAATTTTATTAAAAACATTAACATTACATACCTTAAAGCAGTAAATCAGTAAATCAATAGAGGTGTTACCTAACACCTAAGGGATTAGTATGCTTTTGTTTTACTGCTTTACTGCTTTAACTCATGTTTTACTGCTTTAACTCATATGTTTTACTGCTTTAACTCATATATTTATTAACATTACATACCTTAAAGCAGTAAATCAGTAAATCAATAGAGGTGTTACCTATCACCAAAGGGATTAGTATGCTTTTGTTTTACTGCTTTACTGCTTTAACTCATGTTTTACTGCTTTAACTCATGTTTTACTGCTTTAACTCATATGTTTTACTGCTTTAACTCTTATATTTATTAACATTACATACCTTAAAGCAGTAAATCAGTAAATCAATAGAGGTGTTACCTAACACCTAAGGGATTAGTATGCTTTTGTTTTACTGCTTTACTGCTTTAACTCATGTTTTACTGCTTTAACTCATGTTTTACTGCTTTAACTCACATGTTTTACTGCTTTAACTCATATATTTATTAACATTACATACCTTAAAGCAGTAAATCAGTAAATCAATAGAGGTGTTACCTAACACCAAAGGGATTAGTATGCTTTTGTTTTACTGCTTTACTGCTTTAACTCATGTTTTACTGCTTTAACTCATGTTTTACTGCTTTAACTCATATGTTTTACTGCTTTAACTCATATATTTATTAACATTACATACCTTAAAGCAGTAAATCAGTAAATCAATAGAGGTGTTACCTAGCAACAAAGGGATTAGTATGCTTTTGTTTTACTGCTTTACTGCTTTAACTCGTGTTTTACTGCTTTAACTCCTATGTTTTACTGCTTTAACTCATATGTTTTACTGCTTTACTGTTTTAACTCATATGCTTTACTGCTTTAACTCATATATTTATTAACATTATGTTTTAATACTTTTTATTTTTATTATTATTTTTATTATTTTTATTATTATTATTATTTTTATTATTATTTTATTTTTATTTTATTATTTTTATTTTATTTTTATTATTATTATTTTATTTTATTTTATTTTTATTTTTATTATTATACTTAGTGTTATTTACTTCATGCCTATTGTTATTATTATTTAACACACACACACACACACACACACACACACACACACACACACACACACACACACACACACACACACACACACACACACCATATATTTATTAACATTATGTTTTTATTTTGTTTTATTATTATTTTTATTATTATTTTTATTTTTATTATTATTTTATTATTTTATTATTATACTTAGTGTTATTTACTTCATGCCTATTGTTATTATTATTATTTAGAACACACATTCACTATGACACTTACACTCACTTACCCACATAACGTATAATTTATTAAAACATTTTATGTTTTAATTAAACACGTACATTTATATTACTCATTCAAATATAACTAAAATTATTTCAAAGTTTCTTAAAACTTCTATAATAAATCAATCATTATCTTTGAACAAAGAATTTATTATTACCTGTTAATACTTTTTGTTTATAAATTTTATAACTATCAAGTTTTAAAATAACTTTTACTAAAATTTTATGAAATTTTATTAAAAACATATATTTTACGTACCTTAAAGCAATAAATCAGTAAATCAGTAAGGCAAGCCCCTAGCACCCCTCTACACCAAGCTATGCCACGATTTGTTCTATTGACTTACTGCTTTACATCATCTTTAGCCATGTAATAAGTATAAAATAAGTTCTTCTCTGCTAACATAACATGTATTTTATTAAAATCATTCTAGGTTTTTATTTAAAAATAACAATTATTCACTTACATTTATATTATTCGCTCGATGTTAACTAAAAATATTTCAAAGTTTTTTAAATAATTCTGATTTTCTTTATTATTATTATTATTATCTATGTACATTGACAATCCATCACGAGAAAACACAACAACCCGCACTCCTTACAGATACGAAACTGACCTCTCTCTGTAAAATGTGTTGAAATAACTACTTCAGGCTAAATTTAGGATAAACCTTTTTGTACCCCGGGGCGATTTAGGCCTAATTCCAGGTCAAAATATATTTCAAACTGACCTTTTTCTGTAAAATGTGGTGCAATAACTACGTTAGGCCTAAATTTAGGCCTAAATTTAGGATAAGCTTTTTTGTATCCCGGGCTGATTTAAGCCTAATACTAGGTCAAAAGGTAATTCCAGTATAGACAATAATCATTGTTATTATTTTTATAAATATATTTCAAACTGAAACATGCTGGATCGGTAAGATCCTTTAAGCAGGTAAGAAGGAAATGTTTTCCTTACTTGTGATTGGACGGAGTAATCCTTATCTCTATATGACCTTCTATGTGATTGGTCGAGAATTATTTTTGGAAAGTTTACAACGGCATATCATAAAGAAAATATTTTCGCGACCGCGTAGTAATATTACGCCGGCGGGTTCATGCGGCTGTTCCGCACCGGTTCGCGCTTGCGGGCGCGCTTGCGGGGGCTCTTGCGTTTTGCTTCACGTGATCTACTATAAATCTAGTGAAATTAATAATTATTCCTCAATGTAAGTAATTATTATAAATATGATATACACTTAGTAAAAATAAAACACTTTTAATACAAATCAGATAACTTGTGCACCGCTTAACAGCTAAAATGACTATGATTTTAAAATGAGTTTGGGTCTAAAAGATAATAAAACACACCTGCTCAAATACAAGTTTAAAGAACAAAGTTAATTTTCATCCAATCACAGGTAAGGCTCAGGATATGAAAAAACATGTTTTTACATACCTTAAAACCAAAAAGACGATAAAATAATTCTCGACCAATCACATACGAGGTCATATAGAGATAAGGATTACTCCGTCCAATCACAAGTAAGGAAAACATTTCCTTCTTACCTGCTTAAAGGATCTTACCGATCCAGCATGTTTCAGTTTGAAATATATTTATAAAAATAATAATAACAATGATTCTTGTCTATACTGGAATTACCTTTTGACCTGGTATTAGGCTTAAATCAGCCCGGGATACAAAAAGGCTTATCCTAAATTTAGGCCTAACGTAGTTATTGCACCACATTTTACAGAAAAAGGTCAGTTTGAAATATATTTTGACCTGGTATTAGGCCTAAATCGCCCCGGGGTACAAAAAGGATTATCCTAAATTTAGGCCTAAAGTAGTTATTTCAACACATTTTACAGAGAGAGAGGTCAGTTTCGTATCTGTAAGGAGTGCGGGTTGTTGTGTTTTCTCGTGATGGATTGTCAATGTACATAGATAATAATAATAATAATAATAAAGAAAATCCGAATTATTTAAAAACTTTGAAATATTTTTAGTTAACATTGAGTGAATAATATAAATGTAAGTGAATAATTGTTATTTTTAAATAAAAACCTAGAATGATTTTAATAAAATACATGTTATGTTAGCAGAGAAGAACTTATTTTATACTTATTACATGGCTAAAGATGATGTAAAGCAGTAAGTCAATAGAACAAAACGTGGCATAGCTTGGTGTAGAGGGGTGCTAGGGGCTTGCCTTACTGATTTACTGATTTATTGCTTTAAGGTACGTAAAATATATGTTTTTAATAAAATTTCATAAAATTTTAGTAAAAATTATTTTAAAACTTGATAGTTATAAAATTTATAAACAGAAAGTATTAACAGTTAATAATAAATTCTTTGTTCAAAGATAATGATTGATTTATTATAGAAGTTTTAAGAAACTTTGAAATAATTTTAGTTATATTTGAATGAGTAATATAAATGTACGTGTTTAATATAAAACATAAAGTAATGTTTTAACTCATCCTTACGTTATGTGAAGCAAAGTGGTGCAAAATCACGCAGTGAAAATGTGTGTTCTAAATAATAGCCAGCAACAATAGGCATAGTAAATATTTAAGTGCTAATAATAAAAATAATAATAAAAATAATATTAAAAATAAAAAATAATAACTAAATAATAATAAAACTAAATAAAGCATAATGTTAATATATATGAGCCATTAATAATGTGTAACTATTAATAATGTGTCATCTATTCTGTCATTGATATTCTTTGTGTTTGTGTGTTAAATAATAATAACAATAGGCATGAAGTAAATAACACTAAGTATAATAATAAAAATAAAAATAAAAATAATAATAAAAATAATAATAATAAAAATAAAAATAAAAATAATAAAAATAAAAATAAAATAATAAAAATAATAATAATAATAAAAATAATAAAAATAATAATAAAAAGTATTAAAACAAAATAAAAAACATAATGTTAATAAATATATGAGTTAAAGCAGTAAAGCATATGAGTTAAAACAGTAAAGCAATAAAGCATATGAGTTAAAGCAGTAAAACATAGGAGTTAAAGCAGTAAAACATGAGTTAAAGCAGTAAAGCAGTAAAACAAAAGCATACTAATCCCTTTGTTGCTAGGTAACACCTCTATTGATTTACTGATTTACTGCTTTAAGGTATGTAATGTTAATAAATATATGAGTTAAAGCAGTAAAACATATGAGTTAAAGCAGTGAAACATGAGTTAAAGCAGTAAAGCAGTGAGTTAAAGCAGTAAAGCAGTAAAACAAAAGCATACTAATCCCTTTGGTGATAGGTAACACCTCTATTGATTTACTGATTTACTGCTTTAAGGTATGTAATGTTAATAAATATATGAGTTAAAGCAGTAAAACATGTGAGTTAAAGCAGTAAAACATGAGTTAAAGCAGTAAAACATGAGTTAAAGCAGTAAAGCAGTAAAACAAAAGCATACTAATCCCTTTGTTGCTAGGTAACACCTCATTGATTTACTGATACTGCTTTAAGGTATGTAATGTTAATAAATATATGAGTTAAAGCAGTAAAACATATGAGTTAAAGCAGTAAAACATGAGTTAAAGCAGTAAAACATGAGTTAAAGCAGTAAAGCAGTAAAACAAAAGCATACTAATCCCTTTGGTGATAGGTAACACCTCTATTGATTTACTGATTTACTGCTTTAAGGTATGTAATGTTAATAAATATATGAGTTAAAGCAGTAAAACATATTAATCCCTTAGGTGTTAGGTAACACCTCTATTGATTTACTGATTTACTGCTTTAAGGTATGTAAACTATTACACTTTACTATGATATTTCATACAATTGTAGTAAAAATAAAATGTTTCTGTCAGACACTCTGGTTTTTTTCTTCTTACATACAATTTTTAAAAATTTATAAATTAAAAAGTATTAAGTAAAAAAATATAAAAGAAAAAATAATGTTAATAAAAATGTTTAAGTATGAAATAAAAATGAATGACTCATAGTAAATATATATTTTTCATTCGCGCGGGAATATTGCGCCAGCGGTGGCAGGTACGCGGAAATATTGCGCCTACGGGCGCACGCGGCGGGCGGAACGCGGCGGTCGGGGACGCTGCGGGTCGCGCCTGCGGGGTGCGGGTTGACTGTCTTTGCGCTGGAGAGGAGCATGCTGCGCTTGGTGTTCCAATTATGACCTAGGGAAGACATCAATATTAGCTCTGTTCTATGATGTAGGGTAGAAAAGGTTAGAAGAGGTTAGAAAAAGCTAACTCATAGTAGAAGCATCCTAGCAACTTATAATATACACCAATCGCAAGTGTCTATGGGTGAAAGTGTAAGTGTCTATGGGTGAGTGTAAGTGTCATGGATGAGTGTAAGTGTCTATGGGTGGAGTGCTTGAGTGTGTATAAGTGTCATAGTGTGTGTGTGTAAGTAATATATATAGGCTATAAGTGTTAGAAAAAGACTAACTCATAGTAGGAAGCATCCTAGCAACTTGTAATATATACCAATCGATTCCTCATACCTTATAACCTAGGGGTAGACACCCATATTAGGGCTATTCTAGGCTCAGGGGAGGCTAGAAAAGGCTTGAAAAAAGTGGCACTCAGTTGGCACTATGTGGCACTCAGTTGGCACTATGTGGCACTCACTTGACACTCATTGGCACTCACTTGGCACTCATTGGAACTCATTGGCACTCATTGGCACTCACTTGGCACTCACGTGGCACTCATCTAATACTCATAGAACACTAATAGAACACTCCTAGACTACCCTTACGGTGATTGGGAGTCATCAAAGTTGAGCCATCAATAATGCTGAGTCATCAAAGATGGCATCATCAAAGTTGAACCATCAAAGATGAACCATCAAGATAGGTACCATCAAAGATGTGTAAGGGCGTATAAGTGTCATAGTGTGTATGTATGTGAGTGTTGTGTGTGTGTGTGTGTGTACAAGTGTCTATGGTGAGTGTAGTGTCTATGGGTAAATGTAAAGTGTCTATGGGTGAGTGTGGGAGGGTGTGCAGTGTCATAGTGAGATGTGTGTATAGTATCATGGAGTGTATGTGTGTATAAAAGTGACATAGTGTTATATAAGTGTCATGGTGTAAAGTGTCTATGGGTAAATGTAAGTGTCTATGGGTAAATGTAAGTGTCTATGGCTGAGTGCAAGTGTGTATAAGTGTCATAGTGAATGTGTGTATAAGTGACATAGTGTGTATAAGTGTCATAGTGTAAGTGTCTATGGATATGTGTGTGTGTGTGTGTGTGTGTGTAGGTGTGTGTGTGTGTGTGTGTGTGTGTGTGTGTGTGTGTGTGTGTGTGTGTGTGTGTGTGTGTGTGTGTGTGTAAGTAAATCTGTGTGTGTAAGTAAATCTGTCCGTGTGAGTGTAAGTAAATCTGTGTGTGTGTGTAAAGTATAAATCTGTGTTGTGTAAGTAAATCTGTGTGTGTAAGTAAATCTGTTTGTGTGTAAGTAAATCTGTGTGTGTAAGTAAATCTGTGTGTGTAGGTAAATCTGTGTGTGTGTGTTTGCGGTGGGATTAAAAATATGGTTCTCAAAAATTTGGGCTCTCAAAAAATTAGGGTTCTCAAAAAATAGGGTTCTCAAAAATTAGGGTTCTCAAAAAATTAGGGTTCTCAAAAATTAGGGTGGGCCAAAAATTAGGGTGGGCCAAAATTGACCCATGGAAGACCAAAGGGTTGGTCGAGAAAATTAGGGATTGGGACACGTACAACGGTTTGCTCTCGCAACCGTTTGGCGCAACCCTTCTTCGAAGGGTTGCAAAAAATAGGGTTCTCAAAAAATTTGGGTTCTCAAAAAATTTGGGTTCTCAAAAAATTTAGGGTTCTCAAAAAAATAGGGTTCTCAAAAAATTAGGGTTCTCAAAAAAATTAGGGTTCTCAAAAAAGGTCAAGGCCCAAAAAGGTCAAGGGCAGGTAAAAATTTGGGCCCAAAAAAGGTCAAGGCCCAAAAAGGTCGCGGTCAAAAAAGGTCAAGGGCAGGTAAAAAGCGCTGTGGTCAAAATGACCAACGCGAGCAATATCCGGGTCCTACTACTGGTTGGGAACAGCTAAAGCAGGGAAATTAGTTTTTTTGTATAAAATTCTTAATGATAATTTCAGTTTCGACTTTTAATGATGAATAATCTCTCTCTCTCTCTCTCTCTCTCTCTCTCTCTCTCTCTCTCTCTCTATATATATATATATATATATATATATATATATATATATATATATATATATATATATATATATATATATATATATATATATATATATACTCTGCCACTCCCTATATATTAATATTGATTTACAATGTTAATACATATATAAATTCTATATATATATATATATATATATATATATATATATATTCCTAGTATTCAAATATAAAGGTAAATAAGAATTCATTTGTATATCATTATAGGTTAATTTGAATAAACTTTTCTTTATGCGTTTTTTTTTTTTTTTTTTTTTTTTTTTTTTTTTTTTTTTTTTTTTTTTTTTTTTTTTTTTTTTTTTTTTTTTTTTTTTTTTTTTTTTTCTTTATTTATTTATGTAAAACTCAAAAAATAATAAATAATTTTATACCAGTTTACAGTTATCAAGAAAATTTGAAATTTAAGAATCTAAAGAAATTTATTAAGGAATTTTAAAATATGTTAGCACATGTGTATAACAGTTTCCAGTAGTGATTTTTGCCTTTAAAATCTATTAAAACCAATAAAAACTACATTAAAACCATCAAAATATTGCATAAAACCCAAAACAAAAAACCATGGTTTTATTTGGTTTATTTAAAAAACCAATGGTTTTTGTTTTTTTCTAAAAATATCTATATATATATATATATATATATATATATATATATATATATATATATATATATATATATATATATATATATATATATATATATATATATATATATATATATATATATATATATATACTGGCTGAGTGCCTGTATATATATATATATATATATACAGAGGTGGGCACGATCCGTTACTCCGTTACTCCGTTACTAACGGAACTAGTTTTTTGAGTAACGGAGTAACGGACTCGTTACTTTTTCTTTCATGTAACGCACCGAATAACTTCCGTTATTTTTTCCTCCGTTACTTTTTAGTCCGTTACATTTTGTTCGACTTTCTTTGAATGTTGATAGCCAATTGACCACCCCGGTCAAGCTATAAAAATATTCCATATATATATATATATATATATATATATATATATATATATATATATATATATATATATATATATATATATATATATATATATATATATATATATATATATATATATATATATATATATATATATATATATATATATATATAAGAATCTGCTTAGAATAATGAATAGGGATGGTGCTTTCGTAACTGATGAAATGAATGTGAGGAGAGTGTGGAGGAAACGCTTCGAAAATCTGCATAACATTTTCAGTAATGAAGAGGTGATAGTGAATGTGTGTGGGTTTGATGGTGCAAGAAGGAATAGGTATTTTGGGGATGAGGTCATTAGTAAGGAGGAGGTAATGGGTAGAGTGAGAAAGTTGAAGAATGGTAAATCTGCAGGTATAGATGAAATTACTGGTGAAATGATCAAGAACGGAGGCGATATGGTGATTGATTGGATTTGGAAGTTGGGTAACAAAGCGTTTATTGAGGGTATAGTTCCTAGGGATTGGAGGAGAGCAGTAATAGTACCCTTATACAAGGGAAAGGGGGATAAGAGTAACTGTAGGAATTATAGGGAAATTAGTTTATTGAGTGTTGTAGGGAAGATATATGCTGGTGTTTTGGTCGAAAGAGTAAGTCGAGTGACTGAAGGACTGATTGGTGAATAACAAGGTGCGTTTAGGAGTGGTAGATGATGTGTGGATCAAATCTTTACATTGAAACAAATGATTGAGAAAATGAGGGAGAAGAAGAATAAATTGTATTTAGGTTTTATGGATTTGCAACAGGCGTATGATAGGACTAATAGAGAAGCTCTATGGCAGGTGTAAGTGATTTATGTTTTCTCTTGTAAGCTTCTGAATGGAATCAAAAGTATGTATGACAATAGTGAAGGGTGTGAAAGAATAAATGGAGTTGAAAATGATTGGTTTAATATTAATAGCGGAGTGAGGCTGGGTTGTGTTATGTCTCCTTGGTTAATCAATTTGCATATGGATGGGGTTATGAAAGAATTAGAGGTGGGGGTGGCAGGGGATGGTGTTAGAATGATGGAGAATGGAAGAGTGGAGGGTGCCCTACCTATTATATGCGGATGATTTGGTTTTGTGTGGCGAATCTGAAGAGAGTTTGAGAGGATTGGTAGAGACATTTGGCAGGGTGTTTAAAAGGAGGGGTTTGAAATTAAACGTAGATAAAACTATAAGAGTAAGGTTATGGTTGTAAGTGAGGACAATCCTCGGTGTGAAGTTATGTTAGATGGTGAGCAGCTGGAACAAGTGTCTGAGTTTAAATATTTAGAATATATATGCTGGATGAAAAGGGAACGGATGATGCAGAGTGTAGTAGGAAAGTTGTGAATGGTAGGAAGGTGGCTAGTGCAATTAAATCCTTGGTGGATGTAAAGGGTCTAAGTCTTGAGTACGCTAGGGTCTTGCATTGGAGTATGTTGTTACCTGTGTTAATGTATAGTAGTAAGACTATGGTCTGGAATAAGACGTATAGATCTAAAGTACAATGTGATCAGATGGACAATCTTAGGGACGTGTTAGGTGTGAGAAGAATTGATAAAATGAGGAATTAACGTATTAGAGAGTTGTGTGGTGTGAAGGAAAGGATAAATGAGAGAATAAATGAAAGTACGTTGAGATGGTTTGGTCATGTGGAAAGGAGGGATGATAGTCGGTTGGTTAAGCGGATGTACAGTGGTGAGTGTGGTGAGTGTGTTGAGAATCGACTAGATGGGAGACCGAAGAAAAAGTGGATTGAGTCAGTAAAGGAATGCCTGGAGGAGAGAAATGTGAGTTTGGCAGAGCCGAGAAGAAAGGTACATAATAGATGTGAATGGCGGGGTTTTGTGAGGCTGTATGGTTGTGGCCCACCTGGGCCATGCAAGGAATGAACCCCATATTGACGAGATGCCATAGTGAGGGTCTGTCGCGGTCTCGTGAAGCTCTAATGTGGATTTTTAACTTCGACGAGTTCTCACTAAAAGGTATAAAGGAGGCGGTAAGGCTGGGCTTTCTCTTCGACTTGTGCCATATTCTTCTACTACTTTTTCTGTTTCCGGTGCATGTTAAGCACCTTACCCCCAGTCTTGGGGATAGAAGGTGGGTGATGTTAAATATATATATATATATATATATATATATATATATATATATATATATATATATATATATATATATATATATATATATATATATATATATATATATATATATATATTTATAACATATATATATATATATATATATATATATATATATATATATATATATATATATATATATATATATATTGTAAAGAAATTATGTATAAAATCTTAAATAAAATAAAATAGATAAGTAATCTTAAATAAAAGAAAATAGATTGCTCTACCCTTTAATAAAATTTTCGCCTCTGTTCTTTCCAATTGAGCACTCATTTATCTAACAAATTCATATCAAAGAAGTACTTTTAAGTATCATTTTTCCTGGTCTTTATTTCTATATAAAGCAGTTTATTTTACTCTTTTTTTTTAGTATATAAATCCTTTAATAATTTTGCAAAACTAATGTTCCTTCCGGTTATTTACTTAAATTTTACTAGTTTCATTTATTTCAGTTACGACTATAATTTTGGTTTTCTCTGATCTAAAAAAATTTAAGGGCAACTAAAATAAATGTATTATTTTTTTATTTATTTATTTATGAGTTTTATTAAGTTTATTTTATTAATTCTTTATTATTTTTATATTTATTATTTAATATTATTTAAGATAAAATCATTATTTGTTCATTAATATTTATATATTAGTATTTTAATTCACTGTTTAAGACTTTTTGAGCTGCACATAAAATTCGTCACTGAACCATCTTTCGTATAAGCTTGACCCGTCATAATTTTAAGAATCCCATCTTAGTAAATATTAAAAGTAATATTTTTTTTTCCTTAGACCGTTTTCGTTTTTGTCATTTGTGCTTACGTTCGTTAAAAAATGTATACACAGTTTTAGCATGATTTTCGTGCAAATTCAACCACGATGGCTTTCGAAGTTTAGTCAAAATTATGGGTAAACTTTGCCCTGTACGAAGCATTTTTAACTGCCTTGCACTAAGCATTTTTAAGTGCCATGCACTAAGCATTTTTGAGTGCCTTGCACTGAGCATTTTTAAACAGCCCTGCACTGAGCATTTTCAATGCCCTGTATTAAGCATTTATACGTCCCTGCACTGAATATTTTTAACTGCCCTGCACTGAGCATTTTCCAGTGTACTGTAATAAGCATTTATACGGCCCTGCTAAGCATTTTTAACTGCCCTGTATTAAGCATTTTTTAAAAGCCCTGCACTAAACATTTTTAAGGCCTTGTACTAAGTATTTTTAAGGCCAATAGAATGCTGATGAGAGTCTTAAGAAATTTCGTAAAGTGGAAACAACAACTATTGCCTAATATATATATATATATATATATATATATATATATATATATATATATATATATATATATATATATATATATATATATATATATATATATATATATATATATATATATATATATATATATATATATATATATATATATATATACAGAGGTGTGCACGATCCGTTACTCCGTTACTAACGGAATTAGTTATTTGAGTAACGGAGTAACGGACTAGTTACTTTTCTATCATATAACGCACCAAATAACTTTTAAATCTTACAGAACCTGTTGATATCGCCTTGAAGGGGGCTCGGTCGTTTGAAAGCTGTTCTTGAATCTAACTTTTTTGGGTTAGAGGATGGCTCAGTCGGTAGAGCGTCCGAGTATGTCGATCTCAGTCGCAACATGCGTTGGTTCGACCCCAGAGGAGGCAATTTTCTTTACCTTTCCACAATAGTTCTTTATTTACTATACAAATTTAAGCTGCGGTCTATTGCAGTATTTACATTTATTAAATCTTACAGAACGAGGGAAGGACAGGGTGAAAACCTGTTGATATCGCCTTGAAAGGGGCTCGGTCGTTTGAAAGCTGTTCTTGAATCTAACTTTTTTGGGTTAGAGGATGGCTCAGTCGGTAGAGCGTCCGAGTATGTCGATCTCAGTCGCAACATGCGTTGGTTCGACCCCAGAGGAGGCAATTTTCTTTACCTTCCCACAATAGTTCTTTATTTACAATATATATATATATATATATATATATATATATATAATATATTTATATATATATATATATATATATATATATATATATATATATATATATATATATATATATATATATATATATATATATAAACAACTGCTATATATATAATATTATATATATATATATATATATATTCTTTTGAAAGATCAGTCATGCAAAAGAATTTTTTTCCGCTTGGCAATCTTTAATCATTCGACTTCACTGATCCTTACCACGCCGGCTATGACTATTATTTATTTAATTTACTTTATTTAATTTTTATTTTATTTTTCAATTTAAAATAAATTTCAGGATTATTTTATTTTCAATTTTGTTTTATCTTTCATTAATTACGTTTTTCTATTCATAATAATTTATTGTGTTATTTGGCTAATCTATACTTTATTATAAAGTATATATATATAAATATATATAATACTAATATAATATATTATTAACATATATATATATATATACATAAGTATTTAACATATATATATATATATATATTTATATTATATATATATATATATATATATATATATATATATTGCCTTTATATATCATTTATTATTTATATTTTATGTATTATTTACATTTCTATTATTATTTATATATCATTTATTATTTATATTTCTATTATTATTAATACAACATTTATTAGTAATAAATCATTCACACTATTATTTATAATATAAATATAAAAATTCAATTTTCTTTCATTAATTATTCATTACTCGATTGCACAACCACACAGACACACACACACACACGGATATATATATATATATATATATATATATATATATATATATATATATATATATATATATATATATATATATATATTATATACTTTATATATATATATTATTGGATTGGGATATTTTTTCATAATAATTTTAAGATTGAATAATACCAAGTTGCGTGCCTGTGCCTATAATACAAGTTATTTATATAATAAAATTATAAGAATTGAAACTTCATGGCTCATTAGTAAATAAATAAGTTCTAAATTATAAAAATAAATTTAAAAAATAATTAAAATATTACACTATTTGGTAAAAAAAAAAAAACGATAAAAGAGCATATAACCACTTTTTTTTAACCAAATGAAAGTGTAAAATACATTTTTAACTATATATATATATATATATATATATATATATATATATATATATATATATATATATATATATATATATATATATATATATATATATATATATGCTATATATATATATATATATATATATATATATATATATATCAAATAACAGGGCTACATAATAATAATAATAATAATAATAATAATAATAATAATAATAATAATAATAATAATAATAATAATAATAATAATAATAATAATAATAATAATAATAATAATAATAATAATAATAAAATCGTTTGATTTTAGCAATGATCTTGGTACCGAGAACTCTTCAGATTTGAGGCAAAAAACCATTTACTTTTACAGAAAAGAAATCAACGTTAAGAAGAAATCAACATATCGGAGAACTAAGGTTATCATCCACTGGATAATGTCATCCCCTCCAGGAAAGATATTGACCGATTTTACGACTGTCGACAGACCACGGTATATCCTTAAACTATTAGCAGAATTTGTTTACTGATTGTGAATGATCGCTGAGAAGGCATCTTCAGTACATTAGGAGGCTAAAGATTTATAAGGTATAAGGGAATATGATGTAAAAGGATATGGGGAGTAATTCAACCTTGGAGAAGGGTGTATGATATATACGGGCTTCCTCATTTTTGGAGAAGTTTGTGCGATATAACGATATAGGAGCTCCTTCATTCTTGAGAGGGGTTTTGTGATATATAGGGAATAATTTATTTTTGATGGAAGGTATGTGATATGTAAGGGCTGATCAATTTTTGGAGGAGAGCTTCTAAAATATAATAGCTAATTCACTCTCTTGGAAGTGCTTGAGCGATATATTGGGGGTCACTGATCCTTGGGGGAGGATATGATATGTGATATATAAAAACTACATTCTTGAAGGAATATGTGTGATTTTTTGGGACTAATTCAGTCTTGGATGAGGTTCTTGTGACATATTGGGTTTATTCATTCTTGGAGATGGGGAGGGGTGTGGGGAAATATAAAGACCTTTTCATTCTAGGATGAGTGTGAGTGGTATATTGGTAATCATTTATCTTGGGGGAAGTTATATGATGTATAATAGTTATTCATTTTTGGAGGAGTTTATGTAACAAAATATAGGGGCCAATTCATTCTTGGAGGAGGGTGTGTAATATATAGAAACTACTTTATTCTAATCCTAATTTATTCCAAAGGCTAATTTATTATTATTTATGCAGAGGTTAATTTATTCCTGTGGAATGATTCATTCTTTGAGGAGGATTTGCGATATATGCGATATATAAAAGCTAATTCATTTTTCATTATTCATTATTCTTGTAAAAGGAGAATCATTTGTCTTCCTTTGGGAATTAAGTATTCTTCCAAAGTAGAATCTCCATTAAGCTCATTGTTGGTCTATTGATCAAAATACTGGTTTACCAACTTCAGGGGCCCGGGTTCGATTCCCAATAGGAAAAGATTAAATAACTTTTTATTTAGTTGAAAATGCCAAAGAATTAGCAGTTTTAAATGGGATATATATATATATATATATATATATATATATTATATTATATATATATATATATATATATATATATATATATATATATATTATATATTATATATATATATATATATTATTATTATTTATTAGTATAATTTTTCAAATATTGCCTAATCGCAATTTATTATTTACATCTTAAACAAATGAACGATTAAAGTGGGAAGTAAAGAATTACTGCCTTCTCCGGGATTGAACCACCTCGTGTTGCGAAATGAGGACAATATTCTCGATGATTTACGACTGAGCTATCCCTCAACCAAAAAAGTTGAGTTCAAGAACAGTTTTAAAGCAATCGAGTTCCCTTCAAGGCGACATCACCAGGGTCCAGTCTGTCTATCCCTCGTTCTTAATAATATGCTAGTGTTAAATATTGCATAATCGCAATTTATTATTTAGATCTTATATTAATTATAATTATAATTATCTAAATTATAATTTAGATCTTAACACGGTGGAGAAGGCAGTAATTCTTTACCTTCCCACTTTATGTTCTTTGTTTAAGATTAAATAATAAAAATTGCGATTATGCAATATTAACAACTACAAATTATTAAGAACGAGGATAGGGACAGGCTGGAACCTGGTGATGTTTCGCCTTGAAGGGAACTCGATTGCTTTAAAACTGTGTCTTGAACTCAACTTTTTTGGGTTGAGGGATAGCTCAGTCGTAAAGCATCGAGCATATTGTCCTCATTTCGCAACACGCGGGTTCAATCCCGGAGAAGGCAGTAATTCCTTACCTTCCCACTTTATGTTCTTTGTTTAAGATCTAAATAATAAATTGCGATTATGCATTATTTAACAACTCTATATTATAAGAAATCGAGGGATAGGACAGGCTGGACACCTGGGTGTTGATGTCGCCTTGAGGTGAACTAAGATTGCTTTAAAGTGATCTTGAACTCACATTTTTGATTTGAAGGGATAGCTCAGCGAAACATCGCAGCATATTGTCCTCATTTCGCAACACGCGGTGGTTTCAAGGACCGGAGAGGCAGTAAATCTCTACCTTTCCACTTTATGGTTCTTTGTTTAAATATATATAATATATATATATAATATATATATATTATATATTATATATTATATATATATAATATATATATATATATATATATATATAGTACTGGCTCAACGTTCTGAAACGGGCTTTGCTACAAAGATTTCTATTGATTTTGCCTTTTCTGAAAAAGCATCGCAGAAACAATACAATTCAAAAATTTTATCAATACACTAATATGGGTGATGGAACTAAAAGTTTTATTCTTATATATGACAGTTAATATATCTGAAATCAGACTTTCTTTTTACGTAGTATATGACAGTTATTTACAATAGTATGAATGTGATCAAGTGGAAAAAAACATTGATTAATTATCAATATTAAATTGGTTTCGAGTTCTACAACACTTTAAAATGGAATAATATATATATATAATATATATATATTATATATATATATATATATATATATATAATATATTTAGAATATATAATATTATATATATATATATATATATAATTATTGCTTATAATATAAGCAGTTCTTATAATATACGAACATAAATATATATATACGGTACATTTATTATAAATTTCCAGAGCTGGGCGCGCCTATAATTTTTTTGAGTGCGCCTGCGCCTATGCCGCCGGACCTAGTGCGCCTAGCACCTTTGCGCTATATTTTTGTAACATCAATTGCTGCCTAGCGCCTATGCGGCCTCATGCGCCTTTGCGCTTTGCACCTGCGACATTCGCGGTCGGTGCCTGTCGCTTAAATTTATTGCAAGTGAAAAACTTGGTAGTGCGATAATAAAGCATGCTTTTATAAGTAAAGAAAAACACATTATTAATTTTTTGTAATTAAAACACCTTAAACTAATATATACATGTCCTCTTCCCCCTCCATGTCTTTGTGGTCCATGTTTTCCCTCAGGAGGTCCAGCACGAGCGCTGTAGAAGTTGAAAATTTTCAGAGCCATAGTTGCCAATTTATTGTAGTAAGAACGACTGACTTGTTGTAGAATATATATATATATATTATATATTAAATATATTAGATATTAGATATATAGAATATATTATTATGTAAATATAGATTAATATATATATAGATATATAATATATATATAAAGTTTATACACTGATTTTAAATTATACAAGTGCCAAGGGTCATACTCACTTTTAGGGTTAAAAAAATGCTTTGTTCCTGGTTCATAAGCACGGCTATAGGCGCGGAGAATTGGCTGTGCGCCTATGCTTAGTCCGCCTTTTAAAAAAATTGTTGCGCCTATGCGCCTTTGCACCTACGATTTGATAGTGCGGTATAGGCGCAAAGGCGCATAGGCGGTACTCGGTGGCGCAACGCCCAGCTCTTTAAATTTCCTTCACCTGTATTCGGATCGCTGAAAAAAAAAAAATTAAAAGTTACCCTTATAATATAATAAATCTTCAAAGAAAACGGTTCTACATTTTTGTACAGAACACAATCAAAATTTTGATATGATTCCGATACTGTAAAATGTAAGCTGTAAGGACAGGGTCCAATTATTTCTCCGGGCTGAGCCCAATTTCCCCCCCCCCCTAAAAATGGATATAAAATTCGTAATTTTCAGACAATATTGATGGGAAAAAAAGCAAACCGCAGCTTTTCTGATTTCTAAAACGTCGTTTTCGATTGTTTTTATGTAGTCATTGTTTTGGCATTTTCATTTTTTGAAAAAAATATGTTTTTGACATTTGTCTTATCTCCTGCAATTTTTTTCGAAATGACTTCAAACTTTAAATATACAAAGATTGGACTATTATCTAAAATATTTAGGAACGGAATTTTGATACTTGACCCCATATCTGAGCAATAGTAGATTTTCAAAACCTACTATTTTTGGGTTTTCAAATTCAAAATTTTTTGATAATTTTTTTTTCTGTTTATCCGATCTGCATGAAATTTTCAGGACATTTGTAGTCGGGGGAGATGCACATTTTTTAATTACATAATATCTTTGTATATGCAGTAGTTTTGCATTTGTTCTTGGGACAAATTTTCAAAAAAATATTTTTTGGGAAATTTTAAAAAAATTTTCTTTCGACTATATTAAAAAAATTATCCAAGTAAAAAAGATGTATCTCGCTCGACTATACAAGCCCTGAAAATTTGATGTTGATCGGATAAGTAGAAAAAAATATATATCAATATTTCACTTTTTTAAAAAAAATGATTTTTTTGAAAAAGTGAATGAAATATTGATATTTTTCAATTTGGAAATTTATTTTTTTTAATAATTACTGGTGGTGCTGGGCCCCCTGTGACTTGTAATAACAAGTCACCTTATATATATATATATATATATATAATATATAATATATATTATAATATATATTATTTATATATATATATATATATATATATATTATATATATATATATATATTATATATATATATAGTATATATATAATACTGTATATATATATACTGTGTATATATAATATATATATATATTATATATATATATATATATATAATATATATATATATAAATATAATATTTCATTTTTAATATTTATTTTATATATATGTAAATATATAATATATATATATATATAATATTATATATATATATATATATATATAATAAAGTTAATCCTTCAGTTTTAATATTCATTTCAATTTAATTTATTTTAATAAAATTTATTTTTTTCCTTTTATTTATTTATTAATTTATTTATTTTAAATTATAATTTATTACCCCTTTGATGTTTCAATTTATAAACATTTTTGATTTCTTTGAATATTAATATCGGAGTAATCTTGTTTGTTTGCCTGTTTTTTTTGGTTTTATTTGCTTGTTTACTGTGTGTGTGTTTGTTCGTTTTTTTGTTTGCTTGCTTTGTCGATTGTTTGTTTGTACCTTATTATTAGGTTGTCTGTTTGCTTGTTTTTGTTTTATTTGTTTGTTTACTGTATGTGTTTGTTCGATTTTTTGTTTGTTTATTTGTTTTGCTTGTTTGTTCTTTATTATTATTAGGTTGTTTGTTTGCTTGTTTTTCGCTTTATTTGTTAGTTTACTGTATGTGTTTGCTCGTTTTTTTTGTTTGACTGCTTTGTTGATTGTTTGTTTGTACTTTATTATTAGGTTGTTTGTTTGCTTGTTTTTTTTATTTGTTTGTTTACTGTATGTGTTTGTTCGATTTTTTGTTTGTTTATTTGTTTTCTTGATTACTTGTTTGTTCTTTATTATTATTAGGTTGTTTGTTTGCTTGTTTTTCGCTTTATTTGTTAGTTTAATGTATGTGTTTGCTCGTTTTTTTGTTTGACTGCTTTGTTGATTGCTTGTTTGTTCTTTATTATTATTATTAGGTTGTTTGTGTTTGTTTTTTGTTTTTGTTTTTGTTTGTTTACGGTATGTTTATACTCGTTTTTTGTTTGTTTGCTTTCTTGATTGCTTGCTTGTACTTTATTATTATTAGGTTGTTTATTTGTTTCTTCGTTTGTTTATTTATTTGTTAACTTGTTTGTTCGTTGTTTTAATAATTGTTTACTTGTTTGTTTGTTCTTTATTATTAGGTTGTTTATTTGTTTGTTTCTTCGTTTGTTTTTTGTTTGCTTATTTGTTTTCTTTGCTCGTTGGTTGATAACTTTTTTGTTGTTTTTTATTTGATTGTATGTTCTTTATAATTTCATCGTTTTTTTTGTTTATTTGTATATTTGTTTGTTTATTTATTTGCTTGTTTGTTGTTTCCATGTTTGCTTGTTTTAATTTGTTCTTTGTTATTAGCTTGTTTATTTGTTGATTGATTGCTTCGTCTCCTTGTTTATTTGCTTTTTATTAAAGTTGCTTCTTTGTTTTATATTGTTCTTCACTTGTTTGTTTCTTCATGATTAGAATTGTGTTTTGTTTATGTTTGTTTTTGTTTATTTAATTTATTTTATTTGCTTATTATGGTTGTGGCATGGTATGTTTGTTTCTCTTTCCTGCCTGTTGCTGCGATCCTGCATGTTTTTGTTAGTTACTTTCGTATTGTATTGCTCGCTTGTTTTTTTTGTTTATTTCTTTGTTGACTTTCGGTATTTGCTTTGGTTCTTTTGCTCGTTTTGCTTTTTTGTCAGTTTACTATTTTGCAGGGGAGGCCGTGGAGTCACTGTGGTTGGCACACGAGCGGAGGTCCTCTTCCCCCTCCCCAGAACTTCTTTCCACGTCATAACCCATCTAGCTCCCGCTACTAACCCCCCCTACTTCTATTCAATGGGGGAAAAGATGTTTATTCGTAGGCAGGATAACAATACCCGTGGCGCTTTTAAGCATTCATAATCTTTTCAAAGTTAACAATTAATTTGTAATGCTTAACTTAATTTAAAGAAATAGCGATCAAGTTTAAACTCTATTTAATTTTTTATGAAGTATATTTATGAAGGAATCATTCCAGAGAGCACAAATTCGTGTCAAGTTCTTCCTCAGGTGACCTGTCTTGAACATTGAACGAATTACGGCTCACTGCGTTTTTTTTTTTTTTTTTTTTTTGTGTTTTTTTAAACTTCTCTTTGGATGAACCTAGAATCTTCTTGGCTTTGGCAGGTTTGCAATTAACCCATTGGCTTCAAAATGGCTAATGATGTCACCTACCGTATCTCATTTATTTGACAGATTGAAAGGGATTTGCAACGTCAACGTCACTCAACTTTATTACACGTTTGTAACGTGTTCTTATAATTAAAAAACACTTCCTCGTACGTCGTTATTACTGACATTATACGTGATCATTTCACCGTATCTCATTTAATTGATAGGTTAAAAGAGATTTACAGTCAACATGACTCAATTTTATTACACGTTTGTAACATGTCCTTGCAATTAAAAAAAAACACTCCCTTGTAAGTCGTTATTACTAATATTACACATGCTCATTTTACATGGTCGGAATTAATTAAGCCGTTTTCGTTTTGGCAATATTCTTACGAATTCTTACGAAAAATAAGAAAGTTCTCAAAAAAATCGTTCGTTTTGTCAAATTTTAAGGAAATTTTGAGAATATTCTTACCAAACGTAAGAATTTTGACAAATTCCGTAAGATTGTCTCAAGCGAAAATGAAATAAAAATAATAATATTATTGTATAAAAATGTTTTTCAATGTGTAATTATTGACTGCCATATATATCACTTCCGATACGACCATATACCAACATAGTGGCTAAAAAAAAATTCCCAAAGTTGTAAAAAATATGAAAACTATATTTTATTTTTGTAGGTTTAAACTATAATTTTACATTAATATCTTTTCTGTATTAGGTCATTATTTAATTATATATCATTGCAATTAATTTTATCTTCAATTTTCTCTCCATACCTGATGATGGATGTAGTAGGACCTAGAAACTTTCCGAAAATTCCCTTGTTTCTGTTCATTATAAGGCAAGGCTTCCTATGGTGAAAAAAATACCTCTTTAACATACATACATACATACATAGATACATACATACATACATACATACATACATACATACATACATACATACATACATACATACTAAAAACATACATACATACATACATACATACATACATACATACATACATACATACATACATACATACATACATACATACATACATACATATATATATATATATATATATATATATATATATATATATATATATATTATATATATTATATTTATATATATAAGTATATATATATACGGTATTATATATATATATATATATTATATATTATATATATATATATATTATATATATATATATATTTATATATATATAATATATATATATATATATAGATAATACGATATATATTTATATATATATATATATAATATATATATATATATATATATATATATATATATATATAATATATATATATATATATGTACTATATATAATGTAAATAATATAATATATATATATTAATTTATAGTATATATATATATATATATACAGTATATATAATCATACATATGCAATGTAATATATTTTATTTTTGTTAAATATATCATATTTATATATATATTGCAGGAAATAAATGATTGATTTTAAAATATTATTTTACTAGTATATTATGTGTGTGCGTGTGCCATGTGTGTGTGTGTGTGTGTGTGTGTGTGTGTGTGTGTGTGTGTATGTTGTGTGTGTGTCCCGGAAATCGGTCCTAATAAAATCATGTATGTAGAGAAAATAGTTGTAATGTATAAACCACACGCTTTATTTACTCTTCCCTTGTACATATATACATGCTAAGAACTTGTACTCAAAGCCTCTAAGAAGGCCATGTGTATAATGTAAACTAAATTTTTATACATTAAAGCTCATGTACGCCACTTTGTATTTTTCTTTATTGTTTGAATATTAAACTAACCAATCAGAATGTAATTTCTTAAACTGGCGATGCTCTAGCCAAAAGCCGGAGAAAGAATCGGGAATTCAGTCAAAAATATCAGTGCTAGGAAAACGTGTTAAAGGGCCTCGCCCTTACACGATCTTTATTTTATATTAAAATATATTTAGCCTAATAAGGTGAAAATTATCATAATTAATGTCCCCATAAAAGTGATCTTTTGTAAAGTTTCTTATTAAAGAAATAAATTGATCCGGAGTAATAATATAAATATAATGTAAGTAAAAGAACGGTGAGTAAGATAAAGTACAGTCATGGATCAATCTTTATTTTATATTAAAATATACAGCCTAATAAGATGAAAATTATCATTATTAATGTCCCCATAAAAGTGATCATTTGTAAAGTTTCTTATTAAAGAAATAAATTGATCCAGAGTAATATAAATAAATGTAAATAAAAGAACGGTGTGTAAGATCAACTAAAATCATGGAGCAATGATCCCCGCTTTGCGAACCGTTCAAAAATATATAATTTAATGAAATCGGGTAATAAATATTATCTGCGATTTGTTAATAAACATGTCTATTGATTTTATAAAAGAATAAATAATATATAATAATATAATAATATAATGTAATAAATAATATATAATATAATTTTCTTTATATTATATCTGCAATCAAAGTAAGGTAATAGTTGAGTTTAGCACAATCTAGTAAAATCGATATTTTTCATATGGGTATGAAGCAACTATGCCACATGGTGTTGCCACATGGTGTTGCCACATTTACGATATATTTATAAGAAACGTTATTCGGTGTTTTTATATATTATATCTTTTTTCGTTAGAAAATTAAGTAAGGTTATGATAAGTTTTATTAAGTAGACAGATTTTCTGTGTATGCTTAACAAAACTTTTCATAACCTAAACCTAATGGGTCCTAAACCGAATTTAAAACAAAACAAAAAAATTAGAGAATATATTTATATATGAGAGAGATCTGGAAGGGGTTTTTCGTCCTCTGACATGGGGACGAAAGATATTTTTTAAAAAAACGATTATAGGGAAAAAATCGGGAAAATATTATACTTT
>JABUQX010001753.1:37500-50000 GCA_015478945.1 Trachelipus rathkii | reverse complement strand
TTTTATGGCAACACTGCTTTTGGCAACACTGATGGTCGTCATTCTAAAAATTTAATCTACCGACCGAAGTGAAGAGAAGAAATGAGCGATTATAGTTACCTTTCATTTGCTTTAGCTTAGCACCGTAATTATCCGTACCGCACCGCACCCGGCACCAAATGAATCGGAATCCAAATAAAATAACAAAAATTTGCCTTAAGGCTCCACACCAGCTGAATCAATCTCAATCAAATCGCCCCTTATTCTTTCATTACTAAGACATTTTTCTATATTCGTAACGTCGTCGGACTGATGACTCATGTCAGACAAAATTATGTAATGCTGAATTATTGACTCAGCTGGATTGAGCAGGATTGATTAAACACACACAAATGCCGAATTAATGACTGAGCTGGATTAAGCAGGATTGATTAAACACATACAAATGCCAAATTAATGACTAAGCTGGATTGAGCAAGATTGATTAAACACAGACAATTGCCGAATTATTGACTGAGCTCCTGGAATATGCAGGATTGATTAAACACAGACAAATGCCGAAATAATGACTGAGCTAGATTGAGCAGGATTGATTAAACACAGACAAATGCCGGATTATTGACTGAGCGGGATTGAGCAGGATTGATTATACACAGACAAATGCCGGATTATTGACTGAGCTGGATTGAGCAGGATTGATTAAACACAGACAAATGCCAAATTATTGACTGAGCTGGATTGAGCAAGATTGATTAAACACATACAAATGCCAAATTAATGACTAAGCTGGATTGAGCAAGATTGATTAAACACATACAAATGCCAAATTAATGACTAAGCTGGATTGAGCAAGATTGATTAAACACAGACAAATGCCGAATTATTGACTGAGCTCCTGGAATATGCAGGATTGATTAAACACAGACAAATGCCGAAATAATGACTGAGCTAGATTGAGCAGGATTGATTAAACACAGACAAATGCCGGATTGTTGACTGAGCAGGATTGATAAATAATCTACTTGTGTGAATGACTGAAAACTGTCGTCTTATTGTTTAATGAGAGGATCTTCCCCGAATCTTCAAAAGTCTTCATAATAATCTTTATAAAAATCTTCCTCGAATCTTCATAAGTCTTTATAAGAATCTTCTTCCACAAATATTCATTAGTCTCCATAAGAATCTTCATAGGAATCTTCATAAGAATCTTCTTATATATAGAATCTTCAAAAAGAATCTTCATCAGAATTTTTTTTATATATATCGAATCTTCATAAAGATCTTCTTATATATAGAATCTTCTTATATATCGAATCTTCATAAGAATCTTCTTATATATCGAATCTTCATAAAGATCTTCTTATATATAAAATCTTCTTATATATCGAATCTTCATAAAGATCTTCTTATATATAGAATCTTCTTATATATCGAATCTTCATAAGAATCTTCTTATATATCGAATCTTCTCGATTGACTTTGATTCTTTTTGTACTTATATCGTAATCTTTCATAAAAGATTCTTCTTACTATAGGAATCCTTCTCTATAATATCCTACATCTTCGATAATAGAATCTTTATATATAGAATCCTTCTACTAATAATCGAATCTTCAATAAGAATTTTCTATATATCAACTCATAAACATCTCTTCTATTACATATAAAACATATATATCGAATACTTCTATAAAAGTCTTTCTTATGATATATTAGAATTCTTCTTTATTAATCGGGAACTCATAAGAATTCTTCTTATATATCGCTATCATAAAAGATCTTCATTATATATATAAAATCTTTTCTATATATCGAATCTCTCATAAAGATCTCTCTTTCTATATATAGAATCTTCTTAATATCGAATCCATAAAAATTCTTATATATAAATCTCTTATAAATCGAATCTCTCATAAAAATCTCCTAATCCACAGCGGCAAATCTACTCTATATATAAAATATTCCAATATCGTAACTCTTAAAATATTCTGTATAATTAATATTCTTATATATCGAATCTTCATAAGAATCTTCTTATATATCGAATCTTCTCGATTGACTTTGATTCTTTTTGACTGATTAGGATTCGCATAATGTGTGAAAGGAGCCTTAGTATTTAGGTATTAATTTTAATTCTTTAATTGACTGACTATTTTCAGGCACAAAGGCATGGTTTTAAATTAAATAAAGATAAAGACCCTTCATAAAGACCCTATTCCCCTAGACCAGTGAGTGGTTCCCAATTTTTTTTCTCGCGGAACCTTTGTTTAATTTTCAATAATACGCCGAGCCCATATATATATATATATATAAATATAATATATAATAATATTTATATACATATATAATATTAATATATATCTATTATCATATAATATATATATACATATATATATATGATATATAATACTATATATAATATTATATATATATAAATATATATATATATATATTATAATTATAGACTACTATTATATATAATATATATTTATAGATATAATTAATAATATTATATAATTACTATTAATATTATTACTAATTATTATTCTCAGAAAGAAAATTGAAATAATTACTACATATATATATAAATATATATTATAATATATACTATATATAAAGAAGAGATCAAAATAATAAAATAAATATTTCAATTTTGTTAAATTTTTAACTAATTGCTATGAAAAAATAAATAAATGAAAGGAATCTTAATTAATGCGATAATGTTTTTTTTATCCTTATGAAATTTGCGTTTAAATTGAAAAATATTTGGATATGGGCAGCGTCCAGTCTGTTCGATATTTATTTTGGTACATGGTTTAATAAACCAATTTCACATAAACTTTGTTCAAACAGGGTAAAAAAAAAATTCGTATTTCTTGATAATGAAAATTCGTAATATATATATATATATAATATATAATATATATAACTAATATAATACATATATATTATAAATATTTAAATAATATATATATATATATATATCATTATATATACTATATATTATATATATATATATATATATATATATATATATATATATATATATTGACAAAAAAATTTACAACCGCACTTCTCCAAATTTTAAGCCTTTACCTGACTATATGAAGTAATTTCAATATAATTTTCATAATTCATTGCCAGAAACTCTGCTGGCTTTCCTCTAACTTTGAATGGATTTTGTTTCCAATTATCATCTTTACTTTTCAAATTTTGAAAATATTCAGATAGAGATCTGTCAAGGTGTGGAGATAATTTTTAATATCATTGTGGATTTCAACATCTAAATCCACTTCGGATTCTTGAATAAAATTCATTAATAATGTCATATTGTTATTTATTTTATTTCGAGCGGTGTCTCATCTATTATACTTTGGCCATGTAATAATAATAATAATAATAATAATAATCAATAATTAATAATAATAATTTATGACATAATGATATAATCAATAACATAATAATAATAATAATAATAATAATAATAATAATAATAATAATAATAATAATAATAATAATAATAATAATAATAATAATAATAATAATAATAATAATAATAAAAATATAATCGTCGTTATAATTCATCAAATCTTTGCAAATTGAATAATTAGGTTATGTAATTTTTTTTCTTTATTTTATACAATGCGATTTAAGAATTTTGTCACGTTTTAATGAAATTAGCACAAGGTCTGCGATTAATGTTATTATCCTAAAAAAAAAAGAAAAAGAACTTATTAGACATCATCCATTTACTGAAAAACAAATTTAGAAGAAAAAAAATTATTGCTCACAGTTCCAGAAATTTTCATAAACCTTATTTTATGATTTGATTTCTAAAGTTAAATATATTTAAAATGAAAACCCTTTTTCTTTTTAATGTTTACTTTACCAACAATTCGGTTTATACATGAGCATTTTTAATGTATTTTAATGTACACTTGAACACAGACCCACAGACACACAGAAACACATACACACACACACTCACACACACACCACACACACACACTGTGATAGGAGGAATGGTGTGAAGTGGCGTCTTCTTCTCTGTCTTTTTTTTTTTTTTTTTAATAAAATTAATTAAACCTTTTAACTTTTAAAATGTACTTAAGTTAATTTAAATTTCATCTTCACGTTTTGCCACTTTTGTTTGGCAATTAAATATTTGATGGGGTTTCCACGTTTTTATGTTTATCTTTGCAATGTGGGATATGTAATATAAAGTTTACCATCCGGGAATCTTAAACAAGTTTTAGTTTGATTTTTTTATGCATTTAACATTATTAATAGATTATAGATTTAGTTTTGTATTCTTTAACTTTACATTGAAACTTATCTTTTATGTTTTAACTAAAATATCCAAGTTACTATTTTTAAGTACTTTATTTTTTTTCTAAGACATTAGTTTTAGTTATACTGTTAGTACGATCCTTGTTTGTGTGTAGTGTTGTGTGTGTGTGTGTGGTGCTGCGGTGTGTGTGTGTGGATTTAGTAAACGTGAAAATTTTTAAACTATTAGAGCTTGTGTGCGTTTGCTTGTGCGAGCTGCTGATCGTAATGACAGATTCTGAATAGATGTGGGTGACTCAGCTGGGGTTTTCTATGACTTTGCTAACATTCGTGGCCTGCGCTAACACGAATCTGGAATATGCACCTCTCTAACTCCTTCAATCCGACATCTTTATTATTGCTAGCACAGCTGCCAGATTCTTTCAAATATAAACTTAAAAATCCTCTAACTATAACTTTTTCTAAATTCCGTCTAGAATGGTGTTCTGCTGCCTATATAAACAAAACACTCCTGTAACCAACGTCTCGAGAATCTTGAATCCGTATTCGATTCTCAGAGCAAAAATCTTCTTCCTACTACGTATCATGATCTTGGTTTCTGCTACTGCCTCCCTAATGGAACACATTTTCACGTTTTTTTTTTTACTACTTACTACCTTCTCATGATGACGTTACTTCTCCATCAAATGCTAGAATCTCTATTATGAGGATTTCAACTTACGACTCACAATAGTGTGGGTCCTTCACAGCTGATGCAGGCGGGGAGACCCAAACATTTCAGTATTCTCAACGATCGGAAACAGTAATTAAGAACCTAACAATTCCAGATCTCCTAACAATCTTGAAACGCTGACTTATGTTCACGACACTCCTTCTCGTTTTAAACACATTCTCTCCTTATTTAACTCTGACACAATCTGTAGCTCTAATATAATACTTTTCTCCAGCACCCACCATGCCCTAAACGTAAATTCTGCACTTTAATCGGCTAATTGGGGGCATTGCGTTGTTTTTGGGCTAACTACTCTTGGGAATGAATCCTGCTTACTCGGGGATTCCTCGTCACGCGTGAAAGTGGCCTAACACCGAATGAATGACTAGGTCATTCATTTCAACTTAAATCTTTTCTCCTCAAAAAACATGTCGATGGAGGCTTGTTTGCGCATTAAGGAGAGAGACATTGCCTATCGGTCATGAAAAACTCTCATTCTCCTATACTCTTACTAATTTCATTCTGCTCGGAATCGTTGCAGGATTATTATTCGACAGGCTAAGCGCACTTCACCAAAGAAGGCAACAACCTGCTTGTTCTCCACAGATAAATAAAATTTCGCAAAACTTGCCAAAAAAATCAATCTCTCAACAACTTTTGATAAATCTGCTTTCCTCCCTATTCGCTCGACGCTTCTGTTCATACTCTCCTCTGAAAGAATGCCAACTTCTCGGCCTCTTTTTCATCTAATTCTACCCCTGGACGATTCTGCAATCCCTCCTCCTACCCTTCTCCTGCTCAGTTTCCCATTGTCTTTACCTTGAGTACACATTTGAGCGGGCAGTGGGATCCTTGACGAGCATGGAACATCAGGAAGCGAGGCCCGGATCGGCATCTTCCCTGGTGCTGAGGAGTGGCGCTTGAGCTGTGTTCGCCGCCTCCGTGTCACAGCTACTCTCACTGTCTTAAGACGAATACTTCCAGTTGCGGAATCGCTGCCACATGAACCAAACTAGCCCAAAAAAAGTTAAGCCGCGCGTAGCCTGTGCGAAGACGATCCCCCAGGCGGCACGGGGATGCGAATGCGAAAAAGTCGGGCGAAACTGTGCTTAACCGCTTCATTTTCCGGAGCAGTCTGGAGGCGCAGGCCGTGCTTGGCAATTCGCAGTTCTCCGACGCAAAGAGGGACAGACTGTCAGAGAACTAGGAGTCGGCGGCAACCGAGGACCAAGTGGGAGGTCGTTGCGCGCGCGTAACATTTTACTCCAATGCGTCGGAATGCGCAACTAGCGTGTAGATGTATAGTGGCTTACCTCACATTACCAGCAGGGCATCTTTTATAAGCACCGTCCGGGGCGATATTTCGATTGAGACCAGACGAGTATGAGCGAGGATTGCCGTCGATATTGCGATACTAGACAACACCATGATGACTTTATAAGCAGTCGTCCCTCGGGCCGAATCGGAGGATGTTGCCAGCAAGGTATTCCGTCTCATTAGCGTGACAGCAAGGGTAAGAGCCTCTGAACTGTGGTTCGTCATTGCATCTACGAGTACTCGGAGAAGTGACTGCACCCCCTTGACGGCCAACGCTGGTCACCGTGCGTCAATGTTAACGGACGCCAGGACTTACAACCCCGCCACGCTATGCTAACGACATCTATGCAAAACTTGTTTCCCGCTTCCCAATCGGCTCTTGCGAGAGGGCCGGGCGTGCGCAGCGGGCCGGATTCGAGCCGGGGCGGTTGAGAGGCCCGGATTGAGCTCACACCGCAGATGCCTGGGGAAAATGCAACTGTGTTTAGTTTTTGAACTGACAGTAACTCAACGTGCGCGGTGCAACGCCGCGCCAAACATTTAGCGCACCAACATCACAGTACACCGCTGTACTCTATATACACGACCTCCGGTATAGCGGACACAACCACATGTGTGGGTCTGATAACAATTATATAGTCAGGTAAAATGAGCTTATGGTGTGAAATCTGCAGATCGAGCAAGAGAAGAGATAGGATCATCAAAACGCTTCAGTTACTTAGGACTATGCGACTGCACAATAAATGACGAGGCGTGGCATCTCCGCGAAATTTGTGGATAGTTGCTATCCAAGCCTTATTTCGACAGTCTATCGATATATTTAACTTCATAACTTTGGGCGCTTATGTCTCTCCTGTTTAGGGTTTTTATTTTAGGGAACAGCAGAGGTGGGGGACGCCGCTTGCCACCCGGCGAGGGAGACTGACGCGAAAAGGAAGAGACGAAAACGGCCCCGACGGGCAAACTTCGCGGACCCTCTGATCGTCTGATCACGCATCAAGTGCGGACTCACAGACTCCGTCAGAGTAGAACGGGACACTACTCGTGGTGAAAGACGAGGCCAGCCGAGAATTATCCACCGCCCAGGGGCGGCGCCCTCGCAGAGTACACTTCAACACAGAATAGCCAAGGGTCGGCTCGCAGAGTGGGGGCGGGGGGGTAGGTATGCGGAACCTCCAAGACTGGCGCGGGTACCGCTTGTGGGCGTGCCAGCTACTGCTGGGGCGGGAACGCCTTCCGCTGGGCGGGCCAGGTAGTATGCAATCTGCCGTCTGCTGGAAAGCCCAGGTCGCGGGCGCACCGTGGAAAGTTCTGTGCATCGATGAGCTGGCCGGGTATGAGGTTACTGTCCGTTGGCCGTGTTATCTATCTTAGTGCCCCCCCGCCTGGTGAAAAGGGCGGCGGCCTAGGAAGGTGTAAAAAAAAACCCAAAAATAGCAACAGTTTTTTCATAAGGAAGAAAAGGAGAAAAGAATAAAAGAAGAGAAAAAAATGACAAGTGTTGATAGGTGAATAAGTAAAAGATAAAAGATTATAGTTAGATGTAGCCACGATCATAGTTATAGGACGCAATACGCGCCGATCCCCGTCCTACAAACATAGGTACACCTTGGTCAGTTTACCGTATGGAAATAACGGACAGATATTAGTGGTAGTGAGATAAAAATGGATCGAAAAGAGGAAGGAGAAGAGTTACTCATGTATGACAGGAGAAGCACATCAACCTGGGTTAACGTCTCTCGAAAATTTGTGAGTAGAGAGTCACAAAAAAGAAGAATAATCGCATTGAAAGTGATGGTCATTCGCAACTAGGGAGATGTGTGAAATAATTAGTTTTTCAAAGTTAGTTCAGCATTTACAGGTTAGGAAAGACTAGGGTTAAAAGAATCAGCGCGATCCAAAAGCAGTCTAATAGAACTTAAAGTCAATGACTGAAGTATCAGGTGTCAGTGACAACTCATAACTTCCACAGACCCTAGGGTCAGATCACCAAAATTCTTAAGAATGGGAAGGAAAGAAAGGATGTGAAAGTATCATAAAATTTTTGCTTCCCTTGAAAATTGTATTTAATTTTTGCACTGCAAGGAATTGCTCATAAAAATACAAAGTTGTATATAGGCAGAGAACTGACTACACTCTTATTGCAAGTGTAGTTTCTATAAGGGAAGAATAAGAAAGTGAGAATATTCGGTACATAGATAGGTACTACATGCATAGAGTTATTCAATTTATGGTATGATCTTAGAAGACTTGCTTATTTCTTGTATTCTTGTAATGCAGAGAGATCTTCACGACTACCTCCGAGACCACATACACGCCGTATGGGTCCGGTCATTGAATAGGGATTATCGTGTCATTTATAAGTTTACCAAAGAGAGATGAAAATGACGTGCAACGTGTACACTTTGCAATCGTAATTATTATCGGAAAGGAAGAGCGACATCTGGATTAAGATATGATCATCTAAGTAGCAAAGACAAGGAAGATGTGGAAAGGAAAAGACGAAAGGATCTCCAATTCATCTTTTAACAGGTTATTCTTGAAACTTGAATAAAAAATACAAAGATATGGACAGCAAAAAACGATAAAGCACAATGTATGGATAGTAAATTTGCAGAGACGAAAGTAATGGACGATTTCTGTTTTCTCAGGTAGAAATTCTTATCTTTGTACGACTAATGCAAGGAACGGACCCTTTCTAACCACTAAGTCAAAGGGAATACTGCTGAGATATTGTTTGTGTGAAAATGTATGACTGAGGTAAAACTAAATTTTCAGAAATATTAACCTCTATCAGACAATCATCCAAGTTAGATTTCTCCACCGACGAATCGTCAGATACTCAATCTGTAGTTTCTTTGTTCTCTCTGAATAGTCATGCCGGAGACAAGGATTTCAAACTCTAAAATTTTGGTTTGTGCACTGAACAACTCACCAAACATCACATAAGTGAATTTCTCAGTGACGTATTTGATGGATTGTTGGAGAAAAGGAACTTATCTCCAGATGATGTTCACTGTTTCATAAGAGATGTTGGTGCCAATATATAGAAGGTCTGCTTCTTTCTTGAGTGAATAACGTAAAATCTGTCAGTCATCAACTCACCTTAACATTAAAAATGGTGTGAAATCTCAATCAACAGTCAGCGAAGTTCCCTCAAAATGTTGGTCAATTGTGACACACTTTAATCATTCGACCATGGCTCAAGAAGACCTAAAGAAAATAGAGGCCACAATTAATTTTCTATAGTTTTCAGTAATACATGACAGTACCACACACTGGACCAACATTCGGCAAGTGATGATAAGGATATAAGAACTTATTGAATCTCTCTGCTTGTACGATCTCTCTGATGAATAAATAAATGTCTTAACATCCCATGAAAATTCTATTAGAAACAATTATATTACTATTCTACAACCATTTAAAAATATCATCATAATAAAGTGCAAATGCATGTCATCAAAGCGAAAGCCATGAATTTCGTAACCACTGTATAGAGAGTATTAGTATCTTCAGACAGTGACAGTCAAGCAATAAAAATGATGAGAGCGACGATATTTAGAATAATTAATAAGAGGTTCCCTTTCAGAGAGAGTAGTGACTGGCATTCCATAGCAACGTTTATGGACCATAAACAAAAAAACAAAATTTTTCAATTCTAAGTTTTTGCGGAGAGGTTGAAAATCAGCGTCTGTCGAAAAGGTGAATAAATCCAAAAATACAAGTCTGAAATAGTTCAAGAAACACAAAGAAGAGCAAATGTTATTTCGAAACCATCCACAAGCACAACTGTCACCGAAGTCATGAATGAAATTCTGTTTTCAAATAGCGATAATGTAGATGATCAGTTGCTTGAGCGAATGTCAAATATCGTCGACCAATACGTTAATTAGAAACGGATTTGTTATGACCGAGATCCTCTTGCTTGGTGGAGGAAGCCTAAGGAGATGTATCCTGATTTTTCACTGTAGCAAGGACTTACCTTGCTTGTCCACCATAAAGTGTTGTCAGTGAGCATCTCTTTTGTGATGTGGTATGACCTATGATGTAAAACGTAGAAGATTAAATTCACAGAGAGCTGGAAAATTATCAATTTTGAACCATAACCTTGCAATAATTTGTTTCAATTGTTTATTATGTTATCATTAGTATGAATGTTGATAGATGATGATGAAGAGATGATAGATAGATGCAGTCGCTCAATAAATTAGTGAGGTGGTTTCCTTTTTTCAAAGGGCGGAGGTTGTGGAATGAGGTTGATGGAATGCCTGTAAGAGTGAGTCCTAGATCTGCATCTTCGCCACATAGGAAATAGAATGTATTTTATTAGTTGAATCTATAATGATTGAACTCTTCTTACAATAGAAGGAAATATTCCACTTTTACCTAGAATAAAGAGGGACACATTATTGGCAAATTGTAATATTCGCCTTCTCATTCGCATTCGCATTCGCATTCGCGAATATTAAGAAAAAATATTCGCATTAAAATTCACATTTGCGAATATTTAAAAATATATATATATTCGCTTTCAAATTCGCATTCGCAAATATTAAAAATAAATTCTTCTCATAATATTCACAAACGCAAAAATTGGAATATAGGCTTTCGGTCCATCTTTAATATATATATATATATATATATATATATATATATATATATTATTATATATATATATATATATATATATATATATATATATATATATATATATATATATATATATATTATATATATATATATATATATATATAATAATATAAATATATATATATATATATATATATATATAATAATAATAATAATAATAATAATAATAATAGTAACAATTTTCTTGATTTTTCTGCAAATCTTCCTCATACTCCTTCTTGCTTTCCTTTTCTCCAGCAGCATGCATTGTTCACTGAGACGGGTTTCGGTCATAGTTGATCTCAACATGGTTTTTACACTTCGTAATGTTCTAAATAATCTGTCAATAGTGATCGTTATTCATGGTTGTGTCAGAAAAAAAGTGCAGTGAATATTTCGTGGCTGGGAAGAAAGTCTCAGTGAATCTTACCATCTCTGCTAGTTCTAATTATTTAAGTTTTTTTTTTATAATTTTTTTACCTATCCAGAGTATGTATAATAGCTGAGCTTCATTATAAAAATTGTGCAAATTATATTAATTAGAACAGCTTGTTGTTTTGTCTCAAAAATCTTTCAACAATATGACAATCATTATAAAATGGTATTGGGAGAACAGTGGGATAGATGGGGGCGGGAAAACCTTGACCAGAAAATCCCAATTAAAGAGAAATTATTAAAATTTAATTATGGGATAGTGAGCACTGTTTTCCAACATTCTCTAGAAGTTGAAACTTGCTAGTTTGACAGTTGTTGTTGTCGTCATACGATTTTTTGATATCTGTAACACTATTGCAATACTTTCAGCAATTATGTGGACAGAAGAAAGAAGCTAAAAATCTTGGTCTAGCTTCTGCAATATCAGGATATCTTCCATTCCTATTTGTATTCTTTTTATGTGATTCGAATACTGAAACATATTTATGCTTTTTGAATGCAAAACATTTGCCACGGAGTACTTTGCAATAAGACCAAATGATAATGAACTTAGACTTTGTCGCAGGACAGTGTAGCTGAAAGGCAACTTTTCTCGTTGTATTTCTACCGTCATCTGATAGCTTTTGCAGTCCTTTGACGATGCCAATAAAATTTTCCTTTAATGTGGCAGTACCTTTGTATTTATGAGATCAATGTGTCTCAGAGAACACTGGAATGTTTGGGACATACTTCTTCGAAGAACGGATTTACGAAGGAAGTTGATAATATTTACTGTGGAAATTGTGTTACGTATTTCTGGGGCACAACTCAAGTCGTTCACAACAAGGTTCAGATTTTGACTTGCACAGTTAATAAGAGTTCTTTCTTTTACTTCTTTCGCAAACAGCCCAACACACATATCTTCGTCAGAATCTTAATTCTGTAAAAAGTTTTTTTTATTGTAGTGGCTATAGTTAAACGCCCATTACAGCCAATTCCATAAATCAATAAAAATATTAAACACCAATTGACAACTTCTCCTTTCCTGATATATTTCTGCCCTAAGTTCTATTTCCGTCCTCAAAGATATCTTTAATAACCAATCCGAATTGAGCAATGAGTTCTTGAATTGGCGGAGACATGCATGTGGCTTCAT
>JABUQX010001753.1:5000-25000 GCA_015478945.1 Trachelipus rathkii | reverse complement strand
GCGTTATCCCATTTTGGGTTAGTCTCTTATATCTCCGTAGCTCTATTCGTTTGGTTTACTTTTTGCTGACTAAATGCTTTAATCTTCAGATCTTTCTCTTCGCTTGGCCTTCCGAGTTCTATGTGGTAATCTTGATCACATTTGTTCGAGTATACTATTTCTTCTTTACCGTTATCTTAAGAACTATCTATATCTAAACTGTGATATCAAATAAAAAATGTAATGATTAGAAACAATTGGTGAGAGAATGTACATATTAATTAATTCTGTACATTTTCTAATAAGCGAAGGACATCTAATCAAGTAATTTGCCGTGCTGACTTCGGGACGTGATATAGTCACAATCAGAATTATTTAACGTAATTAACGAATTACCATAAGTCAAACGAAAATACTTAGAGTACATACAGAATAAGTTTCGTGGTCACAATTCTTGACTCTATATTGTAAGTAGAAAGTGTACACTACTGAGAGAGTATCAGGGCATAATACCGCCACAATTGCAGCTTATTAATGAGATCTAGTGCGATAAGTCAGATGCGTTTGAATACACTGTATACTGAGAGATTTAATAAGCTCTGAGATCTTATGTAGAGATATTGGCGCTTAGATAGACTCCTATTAAGTTTACAAGCTTGTCAGAGTTAAGATTTCATATCCGATAATCATACATTTATTATACACATAAAATATACTCACCACTCCTATATACTAATAGAATTATGATTCATATGTCGTTAGATATTAGACCAATTATATATACATATAACACTAGTCTTAATTCTATCAATATGAAATAAATATAACTCTCCAGTAAACCTTGGTAATCAGATTCCATGTTAATTGAGATAAATTAATAATTCACAAAAAATGAATATCCCATATACTTCCTCTCAGTTCTGTGTGAACACTTTCTTTTTTGATAATTGAAACTAGGAGCACGTCATTTCGAAGATGATGGAAGACTACATGATATAAAAATCTAGTTTTTGCTTACGTCGATTACACCCAGTGAGTAGAATATTTCGTTAAGATGAAAGGAGAGTCATAAATTTTAACGCATTTATTATTATATAGGCGATTTTCAGGTCTATTTTGGTAATGTTTTCGCAAGATGAAAAAAACTGCATAATCATCGATACTACGATTTTCTTTAAAATGTGACTCATATGCATAACCTAGGGAACATAATATTATTGCATCTCCTACATATTACACAATATCAAAGCTATTCACCCATATTATTAATAATATGTATTCTATCGCTATTTGATGAATTTTCTTTATACGAGGAAAATTCTAAGTGTACTATTATGTAGTCGCATTTGCTGTCTAACAACTATTAATATAATTTACGTATATGCCACTATGCAATTAACTTATAAAGCTCTTAGAGTTAGCCAGCTATGGAGAGTTAAGAACAAATCTAAACCTACTGGTAGTAATATATAGTAGATAAATATCTTTCAGTAGTAAACTCTTTAGTATTCAAAGAACACATTTTCAGGACTGCTATATCATCTATCATTTTAATCCCATAGAACTGTTGATACACAATATAGACCAAATTTCTCACATGTAAAAGTTGTAAGAACCCAGATGATCCACATGAAGCAGTCGAAACTATTTGAGAGACTCTATAAATAAATAACTACAATCAAATGAATCATATAAATATATAAAAACTGAAATATATATATAATTCTTAATATTACAAATATATATATAGTATAAAAATATCTGACCAATTTATTCATTATATGTACTCAATCATAAAAGACTACTAATATTACCAAGTCATTGGAAATTATCAAGAATGATAGATGTATAATTTAATGATAATAAAGTGAAAGGAGATTATGAGTATGTTACTATGATTCAATTGTTATAAATTATATAATGAATATAGTATCCGTCTATCCGTATATTAAAAATATATAACCATTGCCTAATAATACTATTATTATAATATATATATTATTTTACTATTCTTCTTCTTCTTCTTCTTTATTTCTACTATCTTACATTACTTATCTTCTTCTTCACATATTCTCTTATCCCTCATATATTTAAATATATCTAACTATTACTTTACTTTATCATTATTACTTCTTCTTCTTTCTTCTATTTCTTTATCTTCTTATCTTCTACATCCTCTACATATTTTCTTACCTATCTAATTTAATAATTATATTACTTCAGATACTTTTATTCTACCTCTTCTTCTTACTCTTCTTCTTTACTTTATACTATATCTTCTTACTTAATCTTTATCATTTATCTTATTACTCATTCACATTATTTATTTACTTATCTATCTCCCATCTTAATCTCTTCTTAGCTTCCCTCAACCTCTCTTCTTATATATCTATCTCTTTCTTCTCTTCTCTTCTTCTCTTTTCTATTATTTAATTATCTTATTATTCTCTATATTTCAATTATTTTTCTTATTATACACTATTTCACTTATTATTCATTCTTTACTTGTTAGCTTTCTCACAACTGATCCCAGACTCTGAACTTTCTTATCTATTCTATTACTTCCATTAAAATTCCTTCATTCCTTGTATCGCTTCACTTATCTCCTTCGCATCTTTATAATACTATTACTATATCCTTACCATGTCATATTCATTATCTTTTCCTTATTCCCTATTATCTTACATAGATAATATGTTCCTAACGACCCCTCTCATCCCAGAGCTAGTGTTAGCTTTCACTATGCTGAATCACTGACATTTCTAATCTGGTATTAAATTCATTTAACTTATTCTTCTCGATTTTTTTAATTCCTACATAATTAATTTAAATTAACGCTTAAAAATTATTATTCTGATATAATGTTTTTAAAATTTCTTTGTCTATTTTTAATCTATATCAATCTATCGAGGGCCAATTAGATTCTCTTCAAGCTAACAGCATTTATTTCATTTTTTCCATGTATAACCTATTTTCTATTCTCTATTCTTTGGTAACCAACTTTTCATACTTCATAACGTACCTTTTTATTTAGAAAAATTCTGCCTCCTACAAAATTTATATCGCATCTATTCCTGCAAATATTCAACTGTACTTTATAAGGAACCTCTATGCTATCTAAGTTGTTATTTTTTTAGTGGATGGATTAATTACCTATTTACTATAATATTTCATATTACTATCATAATTCCTTTCATCTATTCATTGCCATTCATTTTTGGTTCATGTCTAACTATAGCTTTCTATTTTTTCTATTTGTTCAATCATTCACTACTTTTATTATTAAACACTACATATTTTTATACCTCTTTCTCATATTATCTATTACCTATTAAATTGTTTATCATTTTCAGATATGTTTTTGTTTATTTACATCTATTATATTATATTTTTTTTCTTTTTTACTTATTATATTATATTTTAAGTAATTAAGTAAATTTACGTATATAGTATTAGTATAATTAGTAATAGTATTATATTGTATATATAAAGTATATAAGATATTAGTAAATTAAGTTAATATATTATATATATATAATATATAATTATATGATAATTATAGTATTAGTTGCTGGAGAAAAAGTATTCTAATTAATTAAATATTACTAAAAATTATAAGTATATATAATTGTTTGAAGATCAACATAAATTAAGCTATTTATTAATTCAATTTAATGTAATCCTATTATCCACTCAATTTATAATCAAAGCATTATTCTAATTTACTCTAAATAAACTTATCATTAACATACACTTTCATACATATATCAAAATTACATTGCATATATAATGTCACTTAATTAATTATACAGGACTTATCACATTGCTAACAATTCACATTTGATAGGACATAAGAAAATACTTAAACATTCTTAAATGTTTAAAAGAACAGGAATAAAAATTTTGCATAACAGCGAAATGAACTGGTGCAACTGACTTTTAAAATATTTATTAATTAACTATGTTATATCAAATACAATTAGATCAATTAGAAATTAGTATGTTGACATATAAGTTCGTTCGTAGTCAAACGTTTATTTTTTTTTTATTTTTTTGTTTTTTGTTGCTGTCTTTTATATATTTATCTGTGAAAGTAAGATATGAAGTAAAGCCCCTAAGTATGGGCCCCATAGTAATACAAACCTGATAAGGTAACTAGTTTTTTAGTATTGTTAAAATGTCCAAACAAGTCATATTATAACTTTGTATATAGTATTTGCCCTTAGAAAACTTTTTTACACAATACTTAGATAACCAATCTTTAAACAAAATTCTTTTAGATACTATTCTAGAGGCAGTACAAGGACAGTTAACATTTGTACAGAATTTAAGTAAGTCTCTTTTATTGAGCTATTCAGACGATTTTATATACTATATTATATTCTTATTAAATATTATATAGTAGTACTTTATAATATATTATTAGTTTATATTATAATTATATAGAATTCCTATTCGATGAAGACAACCATACTCATCTGTTACTAGACCTACAAGAAGCTGCCAAATGTTTTAGATTATTTATTTTCACAAATTCATGTTATTTATCCCTATCTATATAATTTATTAATTTCATTTAGTTATTTTACTTATATTTATGTATATTATTTTTTATAAAATAATTATCTTTTTTATAAAATAATTATTATTATATTTAATTTATATTTTTTTTTATATTAAATTAATTTATATTAATTCTTATTTATTAAAATAGTTCTCAGGACAATCATAGTTGTACAATTTTTTATTATTACGGACCCGTCTTAATTTTACGTATTGGTTTAACATATATTTCTGAAAATGATAATTATTATTTATATATTAATTATTATTCTTATTATTTATTATTATTTAATATATTTATATATTATATTTAATTATAATATTAATTATATTTAATTATTTAAGCAAAGCGTATTGTATTAATAATAATAAGCCTTGCAAACTAGCATACGTACCTTAGAAAATCCTTTAGATGATAAATAGTACATAAAGATGACGAATGTTTCGATCGCTTATCTCTCTCATAATATTATTATTTAGCTATATATTTTGAATTATAATAATTAAGGTAGGAATGGTTGCAAGCAAAAAGGAATGTGGGTACCCACATTTTCAAAGGACAAAAAAATTTTAATTATTTATTAATAATATTATCATTATAATATCTATTGATAATTTTATGCCCTATTATAACTTTTATACTTATATATAAAATTATATAAATTTTTCTTATATTATTATCTTTATTAATTTTTATATATATATTTTAACATATTACTTGTATTATTGATTATTCTTACTCACATCCCTTTTTACTCTATCATCTAACTCATTCACTATATTATTAACTATATATCTATTATAACCTATTACTTTGCAGTATTCTCTTTTCTCTGTACTGTACTAGTAAAGTTACACACATATTAAGTAGCCTCAGATACGTCGAGCAAAAGTATGGGTGAATGAAGTAGTTATGGCGTTTAGTCACGCATATTTTAAGGGCGTGTAGTATCGAGAGTAACTCTCGTCAAACAGGTATTTTGTATGTATCGACTGAAGAGTCAACCCACAGAAGCTCAGACACGGAAAAGATTGCTCTGCTTGTAGTCCGAAATTTACTGTATTACAAATAATACAATGTTTTATCGTAATTAGTGTATTAATACTATCGATTACAATCTCATAATAACCTTTTCTTTCTCTTCACCTCACTCGAGTTCCATATTCAATACAGTATCAATGTTGAGTAACTGATTATCTTACATTACAGATCTATTCACCTATTACTCTAATTTCGCCTTCAACGCTATCATGTTAGAGTACTTGAAATGCAGTCTAGAATGCCTAACGCCATGCCCTCAGAATGGCTTGGAATATCTTGAACTATTGGTGGGAGCAAACACTGTAGCTAGGGGTTACTATTAACCCTTGATAAACTGTGCACAATTACACCACATTGTATGGGCCCACTGGTCGGTCGGGAAAAACATAAATAGTAACCTTTTCCCTCAGATTGCCTAAGTGGTAAAATTACCTACACTACTTAACAATCTAACTATAATATCTATATCTACTATTTATATATATATTATATTATATATTATATATATATAATATATAATATATATTATTAATATTATTTATATATATCTATTAATTATTAACTATTTCATATTATATATATATTATTTGAATCTTAACTGAGCTTCAATGTACAATGTACCGCCACTAACGGTCATGCGGACAAAGAATTGGTCATACTGAGCTGGTAAAATCAACATCTTGGGCGGTCACTGGCATGTCATATTTGAATGATCGGGATAAAATTTGAATGAGAAATGAAATATTCAGGCAAAATAATTAAATAAAAATAAATATAAATTTATATATTACATTACAAATAGTCCTAATATTACATATAACTCATATATATGTACTAAAAGAAATTTATGCTTCTTGTGAGATACATAAGATTAAATCAGAAAAGATATTGGGTTCAAAATTACTTAATAGAAGGGTCTTATGTGAACCAGAAAGATAGGAAAATGATAAGGCGACGAATAGGGTCCAGTTGGGGACAATCGATGAAGGATATGGTGAATAGATTGCGGGTATGGCGACGGAAAAAATTACAGATGGTGAGGAGGGGTCCGTCTGACGTATTAAATATACTGTTAATGATATTGTGGGGCTCAATATCGATAGGCGTGTATGAGTATCTACTCTCGTGTAAGCGCTTTCGAATCGGTGGAAGAGAACCCTACTCACCAATGTTATCGGTCCTTTATATTTCATTAACTTTTGAAGCTCCCCTGATTCACTTCGTCAAAAGCTCTACTTGCCAACAGATTCGAAAGTCCGTCACTGTCGAGAGCAGGATAGTAATCATGATTGATGGTGCGATCTTTGATATATATATCATATATATATTTATAAATATATAATATATAATAATATATATATATATATATATATTATATATATTACATATCTAGCTATATTACGATAAAAATGAAAGCAGAGAGAGAGAAGAGAGTAAAGAGAATAGAGAGATTAGATGTTGGATATTGAATCTATTCTTAATCTTTAGTTGCCATTTGTTTCGTCAATCTGTGCTTCAAACCTTACATGTAGTGTAATACCTAATATTATTTTTTTAGTTATATTTACGTGCCATATATTGCAGTGCAGTGCAGAGTCAGTAATATAATTATATTTCATTAATAATATATTAATATATATATATATATTTTATAATACTAAATAAATTTATTTACTATATAATATATAATATATATATTTATTTTTTTATTATATTATTATATATATATATATTATATATATAATATATATATTATATATATATATATAATATATATAGACTATATAATTGATAATTTTCACAAAGTATCGTTAGAAAATATAGAGTTCTTTTCAGTATTGGAAATATATTTTTTTAAACTTTATTTAAAAGAACAATTAAAAATTTTGCATGATTATTGATAAGTTTTCCTCGAATTTCTGAAAACTTTGAGAATAATTTTCGCTTCATTTTGTATGGCATTTTCTATCACAAAAATCATCAAAATTTATAGCATATGTAATTTCTCAGGCTTCGGAACGGTAAATATTTAGTCTGGTCCTTCTCCGGTTACTACTCAGACAAAACCAGGGAATAGGCTATCAGAAAAATAATCAAAAATTGATTTTAAATTTTAAAATTTATTTATTAACTTAATTTTTTTTATAAATAAATAAAATCGTATTTTTTTTTTATTTTTAGTCCAATTTTATTTTTCCCTAAAATAACTAATTTATAACACCTATAATATGATAAGTGTAGATATAATTCATCTATATAATATATAAATAAATATCTATAACTGTGGTTTTTACAATAATCGTTTTTAATATATTATGAATATAATAAAATTATCGTGCACTCAGAATTATCATACATGTAATATATGTATATGATTGTAAATAACTGAATTAAATAACTAATAATAATTAATTTATAATTTACTAACTTATTATAATTAAGGTAATAATTAGAATTATTTACTAATTTTATAAAAAATATAGTTAAAATAAAGCAATATTACTCATTATCCAAAATTCACAAAAAGTTCACAATTGATAATCAAAAATTATGATTTTTTCTCATGATATCTAAAAAATCTAAAAATAATCACCAACCCATAGATCAAAAACTCTTGATTTTTTTCACATGCAATTTATAAATCTTGAAAAGATATTTTAAGTAATAAAAATAGTTGTTATTATCATCGATTACGGCTATCCTGACTGCCTTTCGCAAAATATTTATATTTGCATACGTCTACCACCAATTCTTTTTTTTCCTATTGATTTTATTAATACACTTATTTGCAATGAGAGTGTAATAAAATTAAAGTTCTGCTAAAATACTATGAATAAATTTATTGTTTTTGTACGGTAATAATATGATTAAATACTGCAAGTGACTTTAAGACCTCATTGTCACTATCATGAGATGGGTTAATGATTTTAGGGAATTTCCGCATTTCCGTCCAATTCGTCAATTTACTTGATGGATAGAAAAAATAAAAAAAAAAAAAATAACTTGCGGAATATAAGCGAAGTAGCTGATATTTTAAAAATACAGTTGCGGAATTGGGCTAGTTATCTCTCATCATTTTTCAAAATTTATACGCTGTCTATCGCATATTATTCCGCAATCTTTATTTATGTATTCGCACAAATTGCGGAGTTTGATGGAAAATTCTAAAAAAATGCCCACCTCTGGTTACTATAAAGAAAAAAAAAATAATGATATTATTCAAAAATATTTTGCTAATAAATGCCTTGTGGTTTTTATTTATATGAGTGAATTTTCAAACATAGTATAAGAGATAGTAACAATGCAGCTTTTATTTCGATATATTATACGAATCAATCGACGCAACTTCGTAAAGGGCTAAAAATAACATTCTATTGAAGATAAAATTAATTCTAAAGTAAGACGTTGATGTAAGCTCATAATCAAAGACTTCGGCTCTCAAATGACTTGAAGAGACAGCCAACCAATTTCTTTGACTCGCACCATAAAATGTTAGTAACAGAATTTTATTTAACTATAAAGTGCAAATAAAAAAATTTTGATACCAAAACTATGGGATTTTCATACCGAGTGAGATGTACCACTGATATCCTCATATTTTTTTTTACTCTTATCTTCTTTCTCTTCTTCTCTCTTATCTTTCTTCTTCTTCTTCTTCCTTCTTCTTCATCTTCTTATTCTTCTTACATCTCTTCTTCTTTCTTAGACTCGGCTACTTTTATCTTCTCTTCTTATTCTTCTTCTTCTTCTTCTTCTTCTTCTTCTTCTTCTTCTTCTTCTTCTTCATCTTCTTCTTCTTCTTCTTCTTTCCTTACTTCTTCTTCTTCTTGCTTTTCTTTTTTCTTCTTCTTATCTTTCTTATTCTTTATTGTTATTATCTTTCTAATATTATTTATCTATTATTTATTTATTCTAATCAGTCTTTATACCTATTATTATTTATTTATATTATTATTTTTATTATTAATTAAATTATAAAATTTTAGATATTACTTATACAATTTTATTGTTCTTATATTATTAAAGAGAAAAACGATTTATTGTCAATAACTATTATTATTATTATTATTATTTATATTATTTATTAATATTTAATTTAATTATTTATTGATTATTATTTATTATTTAATTTACATATTATTTTTATTATTAATATATTTGAAGGATAATGTGTATTAATTTAATAACTATACTATGTGTCTTTGTTTTTGGGGTTTTCATTAGAGCACAAAGTGGTATTGCAAATTTAGTAATAGTTTCTTTTACAGAGATTAGATATTAGTTGTTATTGTATTTCTGTAGTCTTATTAGCATGCCTTATATAGAAAAACTTAAAATATGATATTTAGTTTCATTTCTCTGTAGTTATGGTGACCAATATTTATACGCATTTGATGTTACGCAATTTTTTAGGAAGAAGCCGCTATGATGATGTCGCAATTCATGCACGTACCCACTTATACAGGGGTTACACACTTCCCATTTCTCGTTCATCGGAAAATATATACAGCTTTTGGTTTTTAAATAGAAAATATCAATTAATCAGTCCCACCATTACCTTTGACAGACGTCGACAAATATCTGAAATGTCTTAAATACATATAGATCATGGAATATTTACCTACATAAATAATTTAACACTGAATACATGAATGTGTTTAAACCTGTATTAATATAGTGTATACAAGGTTTACGCTAATATCATATATAACATGTGAATATAAATGAATTACTTACTATATCCTCTGGCATCAGTAAAATATCATGTCGTGCTAATGATCTGAATATGACAGAAGTAATGTAATATAATGCTGTTAAGGAAGCATTTTATTTACTTACAATCATTTTTTCATGAAATGAGATTGTAAAATCTCATGTGACAGATATATAAATAGAAAGCCCAAGTTATGCATGAATCCACTATTTTTTTGAGCTCCTTTCTTATTCACCTTGTACTTTATATGGAGCTCGACATTATTCATTATGACAACTATTGCCAATATACTCAGTTATTGAGTACCTTACCGTGTATGTAGTATATGGGAATTTCGACTCTTATGCGGGTTTAGCTGATGGAAGTAGACGTAGTGAGTTAGTCTCAGCGATATATTATTTATCATACAGCTAAGTTATTTTAAGTACTTACTACATATAGTCTATCCTGAGCGTAGTATCACCGCACGGATCGCCAGAGGGCTCAGCGTTATAGCGAGCTGCATTAGAGTTATTACCTATTTAGTGAATGACACTAGTTCGAAATGAGTTCTAAGGGTTAAGCTATATTTCACTGCTTTTTTCCCGGGAACATATATCGAGTTATGATGTTATCCTGGTATTAATAGAATTTTTGAGAAGACACCGAGAAAGGAGCGATACTCATAGATAAATTGCAATTGCAACAAATCTCACCTAGAAAAGTATGTAGAAAAGAGACTTGACTTAAACGGGATAATTTAGGTTAATATTCAGTGAAATAAGCGTCTGTGACGAAATATAACATGAGGAACTAATACAAGAAGTTATAACCATGATATGATAGTTATTAATAATTTGAAGGGTATAATAAGATAATTATGGTTATATAGAATACGTATTCTACATATCAGATCAAGAGTATATTTCGACTATTAGCCTAGCGATAGACTATCTGAGGGTAATTCTCCGCTGAACATGAGCCTTCCTAATGATATATATTCTAAAAAAGATAAGCTACGAACCAATCAGTACACACTCACCAATTATATAGAAGACGATCAAATGATGTACCAATAAATATCTTAACTAAGAGTTGTTTTATTTGCTAGCATAAATGGGGGAATGGGATAGGTACCAGGCAAGGTCAGGGATTATGAAGTATTTTTCTCCTCCTGACAGGAGTCATAGTGGCAGAACGCACGATGGAGAACATGACTCGGAGTGCCTTGCTAGGTGATCGACACTCTCGGTGTATATTTACTTCCGAGGAACTCAGCGCTAGTTTGCTGAGAAAAAGTGCTTTATTGCCATACAGTGAAGACAGGAGGATACTATGGAGTTAGCACTAGAGTGAGGAGAACAAGAGATTGTGTGGAGCCTATACTGGTACGACTATTAAGGTCGATGAAAAGTAGAGCTGAAGCTCCTGAAGTAGTGTTTACAACTCGAGGACATCGGCCAGCGAGAGAAGCTCCTAATTATTGCTGCCGGAGAGAATAGAGAAATTTGGCTAGAAGTACGTCTGAGGAGATGTATAGAGTTCGGCGGAGAAGAAGAAGAAGATGCTTGGACCTTAGATATGTATCGAGGAGACGCTAAAGACACTTGGCTCGTGGATTGATAGTAGATAGGATATGAGATCGCAGAATATATATATTTGAGAAAATGTATTATCTGAGTCATAATAGAGAAAGAGTAACGTCCATCAATTTTGGAGTTGATGAGATAGTATCGAAGTAATATTTGGTATAATGAAAAGAGGAGTTAAAAGTATCATATAAATCAAAACAATTAGAATATAGTTTGTGTTATTATTTATTCTATTGGTTAATGAATATTAATTATTGATTGGCAAGAAATTCAACTTATTAGACACAAGATATAATAAATTCAAAGTATATTACTCAAATAATTATAAATAAAATTATACCTATTATATACTTACTATACTTCATAACACTATATAGTAAGAAATTATATAACATGTTATAGACGCACCTTGTAGCACTAATTATATTATAAGACGCATATTAGGCCATACTGTATATAATATATATTATATACTTATTATCTACTTTAGATAAAATATATGAAGGTTAGATGAGAATGGTATAATAATTGAGAGTAAATCAAAAGTACAGTATTTAATTATATGCTAAGTCTATGTTAAGCTTACTCAATCGATATTTATAGAGTTATCATATTGAGTTATTATTTACTATATATTATTATTATTATTATTATTATTAACTAATATATATGAGAGTGAGAATAGGTCTGTAAAGTAAAAAGAATAGTATGTTCAAAGTCAAGTGAAAATTTAATAATTAGTAAGTAACGCATCATATAATAATTCAGAATTTTATGTAGAAAAAATAAAATTTTATGTACAATAGTACAAGTTATTGTAACGTCACTCTTGTTATGGTCACATACCTAAACCCCATCACCAAAGAGTCCTAGCCCTAAACTTACCAAAGATATATGATTAGAGTGTATGTATGTAATGGAAGAGTGGATGAATAACTAAATAGCATTGAAGATGACCATCACACTTCCAAAGTATAGTACATTATATGAATCCACATATATTGTATATATAATATACGCACACATTAATTAATAATATATTATATAATTTGGATAACAATAGAAACTTATAAATTGAGTTTGGTCATGTTTAGATGGTAGTTTATATTAAACGGCGCACTTAGTAATGCATGGATAAGAGGGATATATATATAGTTAAAAATGGAGAGAGAGCGATGGAATTATTTGGCTTGTGTGAGCCTAGTGTCTTCATTCGGGCCGCCTCTCCACAGGTCTCTCTGTCAAATTGAGGAAATAAAGAACATAGTCACGTATGGAGGCTAGGAAAATGATGAAATTTTAAATGTAATGAATGGTCCGATAAGGTTTAAGCTGTAACTTAGCGGTTAGGATACACACACGTCACTTCGTGTCAATGTGCACCTGAGTAGAGTGAGTGACCTCAGTCATATATACGCTTGCTTCCATTGCAAAAGGGAGGCCAGAGCAAAGGATAAGATGAGAGGAGTGTCTAGAGTGAAGTAGAAACATGTCCATGTATATATGTTGATTAAAATATACTTATAATGGTAAATTTAATAGTGAAAAAAGCTGTTTGATTACGTTAGTGCAATATATTCGTGGGAAATTAGTTAATGTTAAATTAGATACACAGAAGGAGTGTTATTATCTAAATTGTATTTTGTTTAATAATATTATACACTATATATATACTATAAGTGTTTATAATGAGTAAAATTAAACATTGATAATGTAGGAGATATCAGTGCTTTGAAATCAAAGTGTGAATTAAAAGTATGACGTTTTAGTGAGTTAATGCTTATATTATTAGTTTTTACTTTACGTTGTCAAGTATGAAACATTTTTATTAATTATACGTAATAGCAGTATTATATTTCGATGTTAATGATATGAGTATGTTGGGTTATTGTTCACGCTAGTACCATATTTATTTTCTATTATCTCTTGATTATCATAGAGGTGATAGCATGTAAGATGGTACTTCTATATGTATTATAATTAAGTGAAAACTATTATATAAACGTATTAGCATTAATATACGTTATCATCAGTTAGTAATTACAGTAACTTATCAGAACTTATTTTTTATCTATGTTATAATCCAAAATTAATAGGGTATACTTCGAAATAGTGACTTGAAACATATATATTAATTAGTAGATATATGCACGAGGAGTCAAATAGATCTTGGTAGGAGATGAGAGTGTATTGGAAGGGAGGGTGATTATAGGGGCGTGTGGTTACGATTATTACTGATTACTCATGTCTATTGGGGGTGTTAAAAATACGCAAATTTTATTACCAAGTTTAAATAAACATAAAAAGAAATAAATTTTAATCAAATAATTAATAAATAAATATAATAAAATAGTATTTGAGTGAGTTTAGAACTATTTATATTAGTATTAGTAAGTATGATAACGTGTAGCTCGACCAAACGATATGTATTGAATCAATATGAATTATCAATAGATCTCAATGTAGAAGGTGATTGAGGATGAGGTAGTATAATGGGAGTTTGATTGTATAAACTAGGTTATTATACATTGAGGTATTTAATAATCTGAATATTTACTGATTTTAGGTATGGTTTTGAAAAACGCAAACTTTATTTACCTCAATATATATATGTAAAAACGCTAATAATAAATTATTTAGTAAATATCAAATAAATTCTTTATAGCATATTAAACATAAAATAATAATAAAATTTTGAAAAATATATATAATAAAATGTATTAAAAAAAATTAATTTATAATAATGTATGGAGATTAATGTAATATACCCTTGATCATATATATATATTATAGTAGACAGGTTTGTAGATAATATAATGTAAATCGAGTATAACGCGCAGATCACAGATCTAGGAGATTTGACAGTGACTAAAAAACACCAGGGAGCACGCGAGTGAGAGACTCAGGTAGGATCACGAGAAGGAGGAGAGGATTCACTCAGAGGGGACTCTCGGAGTGAACGCACATCTCGGGGAGAGATCGGTCATCACTATAAGCTGAGAGAGTGTGGGTGCGTATGATGGGTTCCTCACAATAACACTATCACTCTCTGCGATCACTCTCTCTCCTAAATCATCCATACCGTCGACATGCAATCCCTCTGCGTCCTTCTCTCCGGCGTATCCTACATATCATTATAACTATCTCTCTACAGACAACCACATCTTCGTCTCTTCATTCTATACTCATCCGAATGTTTTACTAAACCCGGCAGTCGCGGGCAAAAGGAGCTAGCTCGGTTGGCCGCTTTGCCCAATCTCCCATCTTCTCCTCGTCACTTCTACTCTCTCTCTCTTCCTCCTTCCTTCTTCTAGTGTCGTTAATTACTTCTTAATCTCATTCCCTATACAATCATATCTAGTCTTTCACAATTCTCATCGTCATTCTATTCTACTTCTCACTCTATCGTGACTCATTAATTTCTCACTTATCTACTTATTATGCTCGATCTATAAGGCACCTACTCTCTATCTATCTATCTATCTGCGTCTAAAGTGCTTCCATACTATACTGCATGTGCCTAACTGTACATCCATTTTGCTTTCATTGGTACTGACCGTAATCGGTTTGTCTCTCGCTCTATTCATTAGACATGTACTGATTATACTTCTATCTAAATTTTTGATCTTGATGCATGAATTTATATTCAATAGTTTTCATTCAGTTTATACTAGCCTACTCTTTTCTCTTATGACTCTCACATCTTTTGATGGTCTCTATTTCTCTTTCTCTGCGAATGATTCCTCTCACTGTGCAAGGTCCATATGCATCACTACTATTATACTCGAATATGAAATGCATACCTCATAATCATCATATCGTCATAGTTTCTATGGGTTCGCTATTACTAAATCTATATAATCAATATGCGTACTATATCTACTAATTCAAATTTGTATTATAATTATAATCTAACCACATATATCTATTTAATCTACTACTTCTGTCACTCGTGAGTGCGTGCGTGTCACTCATCGATGTCTAGGCTCTATACTGTTGCCGCACCTCGTGAGGTTGCGTGCTCTCCACAATCCGTAATATTGCGTAGTCTTATCCGTAATCACTATTCTATCTCTATCTCCCTTAATCCTACTCTCTCCTTATCCTCTTAATTCTTACAATCCTCATCAATATCTATCAGCCTTATTTCTGCCTGACATTCTATTCCTCTATATTTTTACGGTGAGCTCCAGCAACCCCTTAGGGGTGATGCTCCATGGTACTACGTCACATACATCTCGATCCTTATCTGACAGTGGATTATACGTCATTAGGTAAAATAGGGTGATATATCAAATTTTTAAAGTGAGTTATATATGAATTACTTATAACACTTCCTAATGGTTTTGAGCATAGAAGTGGACTCTTAGGTTACTAAACTATTAATAATATATTTAATATATTAATATATTATATATATATATATATATATATATAATGATGTAAATACTGCATTAACCGCAGCACATTTTGTATTGATAAGACATATAAATAAATTATTAGTATTATATTAATGATATAATAACAAATTTATATAATATATATAATATATATAATATAATGTATAGCTTAATATATAATAGTAATTTATAATAGTATGATATATAATATTGTATATATAATATATATATATAATATATATATATATATATATAATTAGTATCGCTCCTAGCACAGTGGTAGAGCACTCGCCTAGCAAGTGAAGGGGGCCCAGGTTATTCGAAGACTGGGTTTGAAGTAAATTTGAGATATTATATTTACTCTAATATCTACTATTACTTCGTGCCACAATCTCAGAACGTAAATGAGTTCAGAAATATGGTCCAGGTAGAGGCGATGAACATAAAGTTTACACTAACTTAATACTTATTATATGATAGAAAAAATCACACTCCTGAGAGAGAGTCGAGCTTATTTTCCAAGTCAGATAGGCTGAAACCGGCAGCGATTTTTGCCCGGTTAGGCCCAAGTTCCCCCGACCTTTTCCTCGTCAGGTACACCTGACAGGGCGTTAAATCGTCCTACCTTTATTTTATTGAAAATATTTTTTTTTTTTTTTTTTTTTTTTTTTTTTTTTTTTTTTTTTTTTTTTTTTTTTTTTTTTTTTTTTGTTATATATATATATATATATATATATATATATATTATATATATATATATATATTATATATATATATATATAAATAATAATATATAGAGATATATATAATATATTATATAGTATATATATATATATATATATATATTTATATATATATAATAATTATATTATTTATATATATTATATATATATATATATATAATATATATATATATATAATAATAATATATTATATATTATATATATTATAAACTATATAATATATATATATAATATAATATTATATATCTATATATATATATATATATATATTATATATATATTAGGGATTGGCGATAGTGAAAAAGCCGGAATACCGAATTAACGGGAATATTCGGAAAAAGTATTCGGGCGAATACCGAATATTCGGCCGAATAATCATTCGCTATTCGGCCGAATAGTTATTTCAAAGTTCAGTCATCCATTTAAGGAAAAATAAAGAAACTTACACTGGTCAATAAAAAAAGGTGAAATTTTTCTTGAATGGACTTTGTAGCAGATATATAGTAATTCGGAGGTGCTGATCCCATATATATTCTCGGATTTCCTGTGTATCATATCCCGTTTTCGTGCAATCATGGATCCCAATTTTTTGCAAATTCCCTAGGAATGACAAAATTCATGTGCACACTATGTAGGCTGTATAGACGTTTACCTTCCGATATATCTAACCAGTACAGGCAAGTTTACTGCGTCGAATATTCGGGAAGCATGTGCACTAATTTTAGTAACGTTACATGTTTGGATGCCAATACCTGGATGATGTCTATCATCTATCTGAAATACAGTCGATGGTCGGTCATTGTTCACCCAGGGTGAACTGAACGATCTTGTATGAAGAGTTGTATTGTGCCGAGTTGTCCTGAGCTGTTGCTTCGAGTTGCATGAAAATGACTATGGACCATGGAACACAGATAACATTTTATCCGTTACAGAGAAGCAGAGCTGCGAAGGCTCTGCCAGTCCAGATGGTAACCTTGTGTTTGCAGTGAAGTTGCAGGCCTACTACTCGCTATGGGCCTCCCAGCATACGATGCAGGTGAAGTGGCGGACTGTTTAAGTTGACAACTTCCAAGAGCAAGTTTTAAAGTGTGTGTTGTTCTACATACTCAGCTCAACAGGTAGCTTTCAGTATTCAGTTAGGTATCATACGGTATAAGTAGAGATGAGAGAGTAGGAGTATGATCATAAATAATTAAGACAGTTTTAGCTAGAGTAGTGATCACTACATTATATATCAAGGTACTATATTAGGATGTGATATGAATATGATATGCGTTCACGACCTCAAATATTATACGGGATAGATACCATGACTCTAGGTCAGATAAGTCACGTGTATATCAACCAAATATCCATGCTTTCACTATGTGTCACTATATTTATGAGGGACATAGCAACATCAGTAGTCGAGCAAAAGGATCATACATGTACCTAAATTAGAGATATAGCCTACCTAGATTGGGAAACTCTATTTGTGAGTGACGCTAGGTGACAGGAACAATCGTACGTTGAATACTCAACTTATTAGTTAACAGTAAGTAGAATAAAAGCATCATCTATACCTATCTACTAACTCATCAATCAATATATACATGGTGATTTGATGATACACAATTATGATGACAAGGCCCTGAAACTCAAGATTTGAGTGAATTGATTATCCTGAGCTTATATATGTATAATATCATTACAGACGTTTATCCTGGTCTGAGTGACGGTATAGAAAAAAGCTGGATATTTTGATGGCCCACAAATTACTTGAGCTCACATACTCCTCCCGTGATGACTGTGAGCTCTATTGCTATCAATATAACTCAATGACTGTTATTAAGAGGCAAGAAGTACGAGTATGGGTAAATGCTTTTTCACAGTTGAAAGACTACATAGAATATATTATCTTGGGGATTACAGGTAAAAGCGTAGAACCACTAATACATTGTACACATAATAGGTAAAACTTAGTATTAAGATCAGTTCACTATTTACATTCCCATTGGATGTAACAGTATATGTAGATAATAATATGATTCTACTAACTTTAACATTTCTCACTACCTAAGATAATATATAATACGGATTATAATATCCATAGGCGATGTTCAGTGATGTAGCAGGGTGAACCTTACCACTCATATTAATATATATATATATATATAATGAATATCTAAAGTTCATTAGAGAACGACGTTATACCTAGTGCAAGTCGGTATAATATATCATTAAGATGGTCCAGATACTTAATTAGTTGTGAGTAAGCTTGAGATGTAGAGATTGCACATGCACTCACCTTGAGATCCATCACTAAAATGCACATGATATCGTCTTAACGATATACGAATAACTTACCATAAGAGATAGTTTAAAAATAATATAACCCAAAATATATATTAATATATGACTCACCATATATTCTGTTCTGTTATTATTTTTTAATCATTATCTATTGTTGTTCCATCACATTATTACTTACGTTTCAATCATCACATGATATATTATATATGTGTATACAACAGTTATATAAGAATTCGATAAGGACAGAGTGTATACTATTAACATGATTTTAAGAGCGAATCAATGCTCTCTCTTCTCTCTCTCACCATACATCACTAGTTCCGAATATGTAAAAATAAAATATATACTAAAAAAGCTAATAATAATAATAATTAAAAAAATATAAGCTCTTACAGCCTTTGAGTTCTATTTTAATATAATAACATCTATAACTTAAGGTTGAGTATACTGATATCTACCAGGTTTCTGTACGACTTTATGATTATGTGTGGACTGAATATTTATTTTACCTTAGTTAAATTTATAGAAATCAAATATGGTAATAAAAGGGGGTGGAACTGTGGATATTATATGAAGTTAAAAATATAATGGCTCACTTACGTATTAAATGCAAGAAAGCCTAGTTCTTATACTACTTCTGCAAAGGATGGAAGGTACTGGTCCCCAGTAAGAGTCCACTATGATAAATGTAGTTTA
>JABUQX010001752.1:0-13221 GCA_015478945.1 Trachelipus rathkii | reverse complement strand
AATAAATGGCTTAATGATTGTTCATCATAGCTATGCATAATATAGACATAGGAAGCTATCAATCATTTTGCTGTTAAGAGATCAAGAAGAGAATATATATATATATATAGTTATAGCAGTATATATATATATATATAGATATATATATATATAGTATATATATATATATATATATATATATATATATATATATATATATATATATATATATAGTTAGTTAGTTAGTTAGTTAGTTAGTTAGTTAGTTAGTTAGTTAGTTAAGTTAGTTAGGTAGTTTATAACAGCTAGTTGTTGTTAGTTTTTAGTGATAGTTAATGCCATATACTTGAGTTTAGGTCAGCTATGGTTCCTAATCTTATCTTATGTTAGTGGCGCACCCAAAGAATAAAAAATAGATTCCATGCACCCCTATCCTTTCACAATATATATATATATATATATATATATATATATATATATATATATATATATATATATATGTATGTATTGTATATATATATATATATATATATATATATATATATATATATATATATATATATATATATATATATAATAATTTTTTCGTTTAAATTTTTTGAAACACTTGTGTGAAAAAATTACTAAAAAATAAAATTTAAGGTTTTTCTTGACGCTTGTCGCGCACCTCCTGGTATTTCGAGACGCACCCCAGTTGAAAACCACTGGTTTCGGTAATTTAGTTTGTTTAATTTTTTTAACACTAGGTTACTTCATTTTCTCGTGACTTTTATTTTTTAATTTTACTGGGTTCTAATTAAATTTTAAGTTTTTTATTTAAAAAAAAAAACTTTGGTTTTTAAGGTTTACTGTTCATGAGGTAATTATTTTTTGCATTGTAAATGGCGAGGTCGCGTGATCGGGGTCGCAGGGGGAGGAGCGGAAATAGGGGGAGCGGGAACGTGGATGAGCGTAGGAGGAGGGTTTTCTATAGACTTTGCAAATGTCCTTGTCCCTCGTATTAATCACGAATCTGTTGAGCATCACCTCTCCACCTCTCATCCTAATATTTTGCTTCTTTCTGAAACCCAGCTAGCCAGGATTCCTTCTATAATAACTTGAACATCTTTAACTATAACATTTCATAATTTCCTACTAAATGGTGGGATCTGCTCCTATAAACACAAATAATTTTTTAACACGTCTTGAAAACTTGAATCTTCTAATTTCGATGTTCTATGGCATAAAATCTGTCTTCCTACTACTATCAATATCTTGTGTTTCTGCTACTGCTCTCCTAATGGAACAGATTTTCCGGTTCTTTTTGAATATCTTTCTACTTCTCAGGAGACTGTTAGTTCTTTTCATACAAATCCCAAGGTCATCTATTAGGGGACATCAACGTACACTACACTGAGTGGTTGAGCTTTTCTCATACTGATTCAGGTGGAAAGGAGGATGAAATATTCAGTATTTTCAACGATCTGGAACAGTTGATTAAGGAACCTATACAGATCCCAGATCTTCTTAACTAATTCTTGAACAAGTTTAACTTATGATTCACCTTTTCTGCTTCTCGTTACAAATACACCATTTTTCCTCCTATCGATAACTCGGACCACAACCTTGTATATTTTAAGTATAACACTTTCTTTCCAGCAGCTCCACCATGTCCTAAACGAACTTCCTTGCATTTTAATCAGGCTAATTGGGAGCTTTACTGCTTCTTTGACTACTTTGTTGGGATGAACTGTTTAAGCCCTGGAGATGTCTCGCTTTGTTGAGTGCTAGAGGAGGTGTCTACCTGAAGGTTTGAGAATGCTTGTCCCTACTCCTTCAACAACTATTTTTCTCTCCAAATCTATGGTCTGATGGCACTTGTTAGAGCTTGACAATGTATAGGAGATAGAAAAACTCTGTTCTCCCCATACTCTCTAAACAATTTTCATTCTACCCAGGTCTAAGGTAGAGATATTTATTTGATAAACTAAGCGTGTATCAGCCTTTAAAGGATGTTTCATGACTTTCTGGTTTTCCTTAACTGATAAAAATTTCTGGCCTCTCTTGCCAAAAATATCTAATAACTTTTATAAATCTGCCTTTTCCTGCCCCCCTCTCTCATTTGTTCTGATTGTTCTTTACAGCAATATATCTCTTCCAGAAAGCCTAATCTTATTTTTAGACTCCTTTTCAACGCATCTTACCTCAATACCTTAGTAACTCTCCCCTCCTCCTCCCCTCCCCTCTCCTCCTCCCTCCCTCTCCTCTCCTCCTCCTCTCCTCCTCCTCCTCCTCTATATTTACTATTACTTATTTCATCATTTCTGTTTCACTGGCTGGCTGGCTTTTACTTACTACTTATTTATCGTTTATTTGCTTGTTTAAAAACCCAGCTAGTCTCTACCTGACATCACCTCACATCTGGGTGGCGAACTCAACCCTATGATCATCAGAAGGTAATGGCTCTGATACATTCTCCTGAGTTTTGAGGAGTTTTGTTTGAGGCTTGAAGTTTATCTCTGTTAACTCTGTTAAATTCATATCTTCTTAATATCAATATCCCTCCATCCCTGGCAGATGTTCAGCTTGATCCTGAAAATGAAATAGCATCTTTATTCATTTTAACTATCGTCCTAGATGTCACTGTATTTATTAAAATATTTGAAATTTTCTCCTTAACTCTCATATCCTGGATCATCAGAGTCTCATTCCCATCTTCAGATCATTATGGTTTTCTGACTCTGATGTCAACCGGTGACATACTTTCCTAATCTCACTGATCTATGGTCTTCTGTATTAGGACCCAATGGATAGCCCTTGTGTGGTTACGCTTGACATATTAAAGTCTTTTGACCGGATATGGTACCCGTCGCTACTCATTAAACCCCCTTCCTTTGAATTTTCTCCCTCTCTTTGCTTACTCATGTCTAGTTTTCTTTTAGATAGGTCCATTTCGACTCCTGTTGATAGAGCTACCTCTTCCTCCTTTACTATTAATTGTGGTGTTCCTGAAGGTTATGTTCTATTTTCATCTTTATTCCTACTTTTTCATCAACGATCTTCTTAGCTTTTTGTATTTCTAACTTCTAATATTATTATGTTTACTAAATTTAACACTCATTTTTTCCACCATATCAAATCTGCTTCCCTTGCATCTTGAGTTACCTCTCGTCTACAGCTTTCCGATTCAAATTCTTGTCGATCTGGACGGGATTAAAATTAACTTTCCTATCTCCTTCGACAGCTCTAGTGTCTCACCTGTGAACAATATAAACATTTTTGGACTGGATATAAACAACAATTTTTCTTGGAAACCTCAAAGAACGTGAGGATTCTGTTCAGATTGCAAGAATTTTTTTCTTCTAGTTACTCCAGTTATATAAGGGCCTTATCCGCTCTTGCAATGAGTACTGTTCTCACTTTTGGGGGTATCTCCGGTTCCACTCCAACTTTGATAGGGTTAAGGCTATGGCTAAGAGACTAATAAACTGTCTCCGATTTTCAAACTCCATTGACCCTCTTTCTCTGCGAAGTGACATTGGCGCACTATCTCTTTCTATAGGTATCTACAAAGGCAAGTGCTCGAGGGAGTTGATCTCTCGCATTTCTCCTTTACGTCGCCCTAGTAGCACAAGAGGTGCTTTGCTTTCACATGAATATTGTGAGAATTTGTTCTTGTTCAGATATGTTTGAAGAATGCCGATTCCATCTCAACCCACCAATTACTTCCACGATTTAACTCTGTTCTTCTAAAGCTTTCAATCTATCCTGTGATATCTTCCAATTCTCCCAAGAGGAAGATTTCCAAATCTCAGTTAGTCAGTAGCATGGCTTCTGCTCTTCTAATGATCTTCATTCTTCTCTCTGGCTCTTGGGCCTTTTTCTTCGGCCTTTCATTGAGTCTTTTGCTGGTGCTAGAAACATTTGAAAAACTTAATACAGAGTCTGAAACAAACTCCTTGATTTCTATGCTTTCCAATTTCTGGTATATATCCTCTCTATATAATATATAACATATTCTTTTGATTTACTTTCCGTTTGCTCTATTGTAGCTCTTAAGTAACAGCTACCTCCATCCATTGTGATATTCATATAACAGATCAGCCTTTATACCATTGTGTGTAAACTCTTATTCTCCTTTTTTATTTAAGTGATCTTCACTTGCTTTTTTCATCACCTAGTCTCCTATATTGACAATTCAATCTTCCATTATTTTCATTTGGAAAAGATATTCTCGCTGCATCAAATAACTGATGGCTGTAGTGGTGGTCTTGAAGCAAATGTGACATATGATTTTTCTCAGGTTCTCAATCTAGGCACAGAAAACATATTGAGCCAGAGTCTTAACAATTCAGTTCCTTCATCTTCTATTCGACTAATTTTCCACACAACAATGAACATTCTTAAAAGCAAGACACCTGAAACTTAATATTCATATTCACTTTGTTTGCCTTGTCTTTCTTGAGAACCTGTTTCCTGATTACAAAAGTTTACATGTTATAGGTGTCTGAGACGCCTTCAAAACTTCCACACATCACCTAGTTGTTGCCTCTATATAAAAAAAAAAGGAATGTAGTTTGACCCCTGTATGTGAAACTATCACACTCATAGATCGGTTCCACTCATAAAAACACTTCACTAAAAAGAGGAAATTTAAGACTTTTCGTCTTAACAATCGAGTTCTCGCCAACTCTCTCCAATCCATTTCATCCCGTCGAACTGCTGCATCATTCCCCTTTACTATCGATTTTAAATTGAAAATGCTCTTCAGAACATTTTATAAGAATACTTACTCCTTGAGGAAGCTGGCGCAACAAAATGGCTTTAACATAGATCCAACCTCTTCTCTCTCATTCAGCTTTCTGACCCCCGAGAGCATAATGGTTATGCTCATTCTCACATTTACTTCAATGTTAAAGTCTGTAATACTCTTCCATCTTCTCCTTTTCCTACTTTCTTTGACTTTGACACTTTGAAACGCCGCTTATAAGGACATCTCAATATTTGATTCAGATCAGATTTTAATCCCCCAATTATGGTTTATTATTTAATTTGTGTCTTTAATACTTACCTTCAAGAGGAAATATTATATATATATATAGAGTATATATATATATATATATATATATATATATATATATATATATATATATATATATATATATATATATATATATATATATATATATATATTTATAGATATATAGAAAGATATAAATATATATATATATATATATATATATATATATATATATATATATATATATATATATATATATATATATATATATATATATATATATATATATATATAGAAGAAGAAGAAGAAGAAGAAGAAGAAAAGAAGAAGAAGATAGTTAAAGAAGAAACACTCAGGGTTAGTTTTTTAAAAAGAAAAAGATTAAGAAGAAGGAGAAGAAGAATAAAGAAGAAGAAGAAGAAGAAGAATGTATATAAAATAGAACAAGAAAAAGAATAAGAAACAAGGAAATTAAAGAAACAAGAAGAAAAAAACAAGATAAAGAAGAAGAACAAGAACAAGAACAAGAACAAGAACAAGAACAAGAACAAGAACAAGAAGAAGAAGAAGAAGAAGAAGAAGAAGAAGAAGAAGAAGAAGAAGAAGAAGAAGTTCTCAGATTTCTTTCTTCCTAAATTTGCCTTACGTAATTATTCTAAATCACAAAATCCAAACCATGAGCATCCTTCACCAAGCTATCCAGATCTCCTTAACTCTTCTAGATTTAATACTACCAAGATTTCCACACTTCGTCACCTTCCCTAATATGTTCAAAGCTAACAAAGAACACGGAAATAGACATATTTTCAGATCACATTCTCATAGTACAGTACTTTCATACACGACAACCCTACCAGCAAACCACAAGAGCACTAACACCTATGCAAACTATAAAAAATCAAAGTGAACAAAATTTCTTGCACCACGGAAAATCTCACCTGATACAAAACAAAAACCCACAGAACCCTGATTCCCTTTAACTTCAAAACAATTTCCTTTCGCCTATGCCCTATGGCATTACAAAAGGTGAGAGAGGAAAAAACTTTAATTTTCACATGACATGCCAGAGAAGCTGCTACTGTGAAAACAGCTAAGAAATAATTATTAGGTGCCAGGTTTTGAAAACCTTAATATTAGCTTTTTTATTAATTTTTTTTTGTTCTATAATGTTTTAAAATTTCTAACGAAAAAAATTATAATATATATAGTATATATATAAATAAATATATATATATATATAAGAAAGAAGAATAAACATAAGATATAGATGGCATATATATAAAAAAAGATATACATAGCATATATATGGATCTATATAAGATAAGGTACATATATTGCAAAGGATGGTGCAAGGGAACTATTTTTCGAGGGTAAAAAGATTGTGAAACCACTGCTGTAACAAAGAGATTTGAAAACTAATCCGAAAAATAAAACTTAGGACAGAAAATAACCAACACAATAGATCTTACAATTCAATCAAACAACTTTAACACCCAAATTTCCACCTTAACAGCTTTCAAAACAAGGAAATTTAAAGATCACTCGAAAGGAAAATTTCCCAAGCCTAAATAATAAAAGATCTATCAAGTTATCTAAAAATTACACGTCCCAAAACATCCTCCAATCCTAAATAAAGCATTAAAAGACTCCATCATTTGTTTTCTTCTTACCTCAAAACAGTGCTGCAATATTTTCTACTCAAGCATCTCATACCTTAACTAATCACAACAATATATATAAAAATCATTAGACAGTTAAAACAGACTAGGCTTGAACACATTTTACCCCTCACTTATCCCGCTTAAAATACTCACTCGAAAACTTCCCAAGAAACTGGCTCGAACAACGTTTCAAACATACATCTAAAATATTCAGGACCCGTAAGTAGTTATACTAAAGAATCGAGGTTTAAATTCTGGAAAGCCTGAAAAGCATGGAGGGATTTGCGTCCAAAGTAAATCCTGATGCCCCAGTAACTATGAAATGCAACCAGATTTGATTAATTATTGTAATTTAAATTCAAAATTCTGAAAATTTTTTAACCCATGAAAATTATTGCAAATCACGGAAAATAGATACAATAAAAATAAATAATAAAATGACAAAGATAAAAGAAAAATAAAAAACTTAATAAATAAAAAAAATATATATATATAAATGTAAATTAAAAGGCAATAGGAACAGATCTGCAACATCCTTACCCTCTCTGAATGAAAGTTTGCCCCATGCCACCGCAAGCCACTATCACGCCACTACGGCCCATCCGTTCAGCGCACTTTGCCCGCCGCGTGTTCTCAGGATAAATTTATATATGAGAGTTTTCTTAAGCAACATAAAACTATTAATATTGTTAATTTATTTATCTTATTATTAGGAGGATTATTCCAGCCAACAGGATAAGAACACTCCTCTCTCCTAGATGGGCCCTATGGTAATTGAGAAGCCTCCCCTCCCCTTCCCCTTTCCAGTAATATACTGGAAAAGGGGAAGCGTGGACTCTATCCAGAAGTAGGAAAGAGGTGTAGTGCACCAGAAGGTTATAAGATAAGATAACCTTGTAGTTATTTTTTCTTTCGATTTATTATTATTATTATTATATTATTATTATTATTATTATTATATTATTATTATATTATTATTTTATTATTATTTTTATTATTATTATTATTATTATTATTATTCACGTAATAGCATGAAAAAATATACCTATAAAGTACACACATAAGCACTGCAAACACAACTTACACACAAACACAGAAAACTTGCACAGAACACACAATCATATATCTTCCATATAAATTCTTGACTTACTGAATCTTAAAGCAGTAATACACACAAACACACATACGTAAATTCACATCGCGAGTTACATTACACATGAATTAATCTTGGATAATTTACAGCCCGAATCTAAGAAAAATAGAAGAGATTGAAAGAACCAGATGTTTATATTAAGACCTAAATTAGCTTTGTCTAAAGGAGTTAAACACCAAAAACCCTGAGGAAACAACACCCACATCGATCACAAACAAACACCCACATCGAGATTCACAGGCTTTCAAAAATACAAACTGTGAGTTGGCCGAGCACCAGATTTTTGCGCACCGCACCGCTAGAGCACCGGTATTTTGTGCACCGGCACCGCACCGCACCGCACCTCACCGCAGAACGCACCGGCACCACGCGGATTTTGTGGCGCCACAGCCACCGCACCGTCTCTTTTGCAATGCGCACCGCACCACACCGCACCGAGAGCGAACCACAGCACACCGCACTGCGCCGACATATATATATATATATATATATATAATTATATATATATATATATTATATATATATAATATATATATATATATATATTATATATATATATATATATATATATATATTATAAATATATATAATATATATAATATATATATATAATATATATATTATATATGATGTGAAGTAGTGGCTCTGAAGCGATGAGATTACCACCATTGGGCATATATTGGAGTCTTAGAGTATATCCCATGGGACTCCAGTGCCCATGGTTCTCATCTTTTGCGCTTCATATCCACATTCCTCTAACAGTGGAGTAAGCTCTCCCATTTCATGCACCATAATTATGCATATACAGAATACACACCCTTTTAAAAGAAAACAAAAAAAAATTAAAAAATGCAGCTACACGATTAACTTCGAGAAAACTAAAGGGGCGGCTTCCAAAAGATAGCCCCTCATCCGCCCCCCCCCCATCACCATTGGAAGCTATTGGACGCCCTCGGTATTAGGGTTGGGTGCCATCACGGAATTGCCGACTTGTTCTGATGAGTACGGTCTTCTTTCTTCTTAAATTTCTGCAACCTTCGCGGTTTTAAATCTAATTTTCATTTTCTGTTGGGAATAATCACCTCTCCTCCTGTAAACCCTCATCTCTTATTTTACCCGAAACGTAGTTTTTAAGCTTTAATAATACAATCTGAACTGAGTTGTCTCTATTAATCTTCTCCTTAATTTTCAGGTCAAAGGCGTTGTTGCCCAATGTATGCAATGATGTGTTTGTTATCCCGTGTCTTTTTGCTTTAGAGTCTTTCTTATTTTCTACCTAATGGCTGAAGCTAACCTATCATAATAAATTTCATCTGTTCGGTATATCTGTCTCCTAACTCAACTAACTATTCTAAATTCTTCGACTATTTAAACTCCAAATTAGAACACATTCTCTGTCTTCTTCACATTTCTCTTGAAATCATTATTCTTGGTGATTTCAACGTTCACCACGGCAATAGCTTTCCTCTAATTCTCAAGATACAGCTGGTGAACTTGCTACCACTTTTCTATCCAGAATGACTCTAGCAGTTTGGTGCAGCTCCCTACTTGTATCTCTGATCGTCTTGGAGATGAACCAACATACTAGATCTTTTCCTAATCTCTAATCCTTCTCCTTTTTCCCTTTTAAATTTCTCTTTCTTCCCTTAGGATCTTCCGATCATCTTCTTATGTCCGTTCCCTGTTCTATCTCTTCTAGTCTTTCGCAGGAAAGATCCGCCTAAGGCGAAAAAACGTTTTTGGCACTTTGGTGCTGCTAACTGTTTAGCTGTCGTGCTTCTTTGATATTCCATGAAATGACTACCGCTTCAATGTAAAGGGGTCCCTCGGATTGTGCGCCCCATGATCTTTCTTAACGAAACCTTAGTAACCCTTAGCGCTTAACTCTGCTTGTTACCTCGTACATTAAGTATAGATAAACTCCCTTCAGGAATTACTGTCGTCTTCAAATTCCAGAAACTCTTTCAACTTATATTTCATCCCAAAATCGTGGAAAATTTATTCTCCACGACACTAAAAACTCTTTTCTCCGATTTTTGACACTTTGGAAAAAAATTGCTAACTCCTTTTTTTCACTTTTTTTCTGGAACATTTTCAAAAAAATTGTTAATTCTTAACTTTGTCATCCCTTTTGGCCTCCTTTTAGTGTTTAACCGACAACACAACTGCCGTTTAACCTCCACTAAAGATCAACTCTTTGATCAAAAATTTGCTTCTAATTCAACGTTACACAATTTCATATCTATATTTTGTTCTCATCTCACTCCAACTCATTTATGTTCATATGTAAGTTCATCTAAAAATGTTATTTCTGCTTTTTCTGATCTTAATACAAAGAAGGCATGCGGCTCTGATGGTATTCCTCCTGTGGTTCTCAAAACTTGTGCTTTCAAACTTGCACTCTGCCTTGTTAAATTATTCCCTCTGTCTTTCTACTTTTGCCTTCCTTTCTTGCCGGAAAAGTGCGCCTGTACCAAAAAAAAATCTCTCTAACTTCTGTTCTTTCTATAGTTTTCGAATTTATTCTAAACAGGAAATTTGAAAACACCTTAATTCTTCTAATCTCTATTTCTGATCTCTAGTACTACTTTCGAAAAAGGCGCTCTACCGGCGATCTTCTTTCTAGTCTTTCTATCTCTTGGTCCTCTTTCCTCCAGTATTTTGGTGAATGCCACCGCTCATCCTTTAAATCTGTAAATAGTGGTGCTACTCATGGTTCTGTAATGTAATCGAGATCTGACATGTTGCTCAGAAGGAATACATCCCGTTGTTTCAAGGAGTATTGCTCTGAGCTGGGCCAAGTGTTTCTTTTGTTCTCTTTACCACAGTTATGCATATGTTAATAAAATTTTCTGTTTGAAGAGTGCGAATATATAGGTAAACAAATATCAATATCGTAGGCACAATTGCAACTATTACTGTCACATATTATAAACATTTATACATGCAGTAATAACACTGTACGCTAACTTTAATTTGAATCACAAGAAAAGCTAAAATTGTTTGTAACTACGATCCATATTTATATATATATATTATAATATATATATATATATATATATATATATAATTATATATATAATATTTATATATATATATATATATATATATTATATATATATATATATATATATATATATATATATATATATTATATATATATATATATATACATATATATATATATATATATATATATTATATTATATATTTTATATATATATTATATATATAATATATATAATATATATATATTTATATATATATATATATATATTATATATATAATATATATATATAATATATAAATAATATATTATATATATAATATATAATATATATTATATATATATATATTTATATATATAATAATATAAATATATAATATATATTATTATATATAATATATAATATATATATATATATTATATATATATATATTAATATATATATATATATATATAATATTATATTTTTAAATATTCGCATTGACTTTCTAGAATGCAATAATAAAAATAAATTAATTAAATGCATTCGCACTCGGACACTCGGAATGCGAATAAGAAAAATGTTCATGATGGGACTGTAGAAAATTTAGCAACTTTGCTGAGAAATTGATTAAAAATGAGTTGACTAAGCCGTCTCAAGGTAGTGACAATAATTTGAGTCACAATCGAAATCTAGCCAATATTAATATTAATAGGCTCGTACTTGTGAGTATATTTGCTCGATCAACTGTTGAAGCAATTCCGCAATGGCATCCTTATCCAGTGGGGTTTGGATTACTTCAGATATTGTTCCATGACATCGCAAAAATATAATTTTGATATTGTAATTATTTTCGGAAAGGAAGAATGACATTTAGGTTAAGAAACCATCTAAGAACCAAACACAAGGAAAACGTAGAAGGTAAATGAGTAAAAAAAGTAAAGGATTCTCCAATTCCAACTTTAAGAACGAAGCGTTTACTCTTGAAACTAATATAGAAATACAAATATATGGGACAGAAACGAAAAATCATAGAGGATGGATATAGTAAATTTACAGAATTATAGTAATGGATGATCTTCTGTTTCGTCACGTTGAAATTGTTGGCTTGTACGCTAACGAAAGTCATCGATGCTCTTTCAGTACACTACTCAAAGGAATACTACAGAAATATTAATTATATGAAGATCTTATGATGCCGAGGAAATGTAAAGTTCAGAATTAATAACCTCTATCAAATAATCACCCAATCCAATTTAGCTTTCTCCACCGACGAATGTCCAGATACTCAATCGCAGATTCTTTGTTTTCTCTGAGTAGTTATGCCATTGACAATTATTTCAAAGCAAATTTTGTGTCGTGCTCTGAACCTCTCGCTGAACGTCATACAGTTGTGAATATTCTCAATTGCACGTATGAATGGAATGTTGGCGAAATGGAACCTATCCCCATATGCTGTTCCCTTTGTCATTATAGATGCTGGTGTCAATAGAAACAAAGTTCTTTCTTTCTGGAGTGTATAACACAAACTCCGTCATTCATCACCGTTAAAAATAGCTTGACGTCTCAAACAAGAGTCAGTGAAGTCTTCTCAAAATATACTTTAATTACGTACTTAATCATTCGACCATACATGGCCAGAATTAACGTTCGCCTAACTTTCAGTAAATACATGAAGTACTTGCAAATTATTTAAGTGCAAGAATTGATGAATCTCTCTGCCAGTACGGCAGCTCTGATGATAAAATAAATTGGCAGCGTGCTTTGCTGTCAATGGGAAAACTTTCCGGCATCCGCGATAGGCCTGGCCACCAGCGGATTGGTCTTTAGGGCTGTTCCAAGAACATTTCTCGTGGGTTCCGACTGACAGACGCAAAAGTCCTTCCTGGACTGAAGGTTTATATTATATAAATATATATATATATATATATAAATATATATATATATATATTATATATATATATATATATATATTATAATTATATATATATTATATATATATATTATATTATATATTATATATATAGGCCAACTAAAGAAGTTACCGCATGATATCTCGAAAAAAAATTAAAATAGGTACAAGAAAACTGATAACATATATGGAATCGCCGTATGAAATTTGTATGGAATGAAAAAAAAAAAAAATTTTTTTTTTTTATTTTTTTTATATCTCCAAAACTACGATAGTAGAAGAAAACTAAATACATATATGGAATCAGCGTAAAATTTTTTTTAGGGGGCTCGAGCCGACGGTGGAAGAGGGGGGGACGTTTTCATTACCCCGTAGGAGGGGCGGAGGAACCCCCGCCGACACCAAATACCAAAGAGCGGGGGTCCGGAGACCCCCCCGAGGGGGGAAATAGTCCTAACCCGTCGTCCCAGGAGGCGAGAGACCCCGACTCTTTGCATCTTTGCGGTTACCCTGGGGTATTCTTTTGGTT
>JABUQX010001751.1:7500-13786 GCA_015478945.1 Trachelipus rathkii | reverse complement strand
TAAAATCTTTGATCCTCTTTCTTTGTTTCTTCCTGTCACATTGAGAGGTCGACTTTTGATGAGGCGTATATGGAAAAAACAAATGAGTTGGGATGACTCTATCGATCTTGAAATAAAGGAGGATTGGGAAAAATTAAGGGCCGATCTTGACTCTCTTAAGAGTTTATCGTTCAATCGTTTTTGTTTTGATACCTCATCGACTGTTTCAACCCTTAACATCTTTTACGATGCTAATTCAAAAAGCTATGGATTTGCGGCTTACATTACCTCCCCAGAAGAAGGTCCTTCGTTAATGTGAGCCAAGTCTAAAGTAGCTTCTCTCAAGGGAAAACCCCTTCCTTGTTTGGAGCTTTTATCCAATTTTCTGGAGCTTAAGTGTCTTCCACAAATCGTGACCAACCTACAAGAGATTGAATTTAGTAAGGTCAACGTCTTCTCTGACTCCCAAATCGTTCTTGCATGGGTGACTGGAGGAGGTAGCAAGACAAAACAAATTTTCGTTCGAAATCGTATACAAGACATTAAGAGTATGGTTTAATCTATGAGAAACGATAACTTATTACCGATCTCATATCACTACGTCAAAACAGATGAAAACCCTGCAGATCTTATAACTCGTGGTTTGTCCTGTCGCGAATTCATGAAGAAGCTCGAACTATGATAGAATGTACCAGCCTGGCTTAAACACGACCAAGTGTATTGACCTAGTTATCAGCAAACAAGGAGTGCACAGGAAAGGCTTTCAACTACATTCACAGTCATTCAGGCCCCACCTCCACCTATTATTGACATGGCCAAGTATTCTTCCCTTTCAACTTTGTTAAGAGTATATGCTTTACTCTACAAATTTGGCACATCTTCCATCGATCCTATTGAAAATGATAGGAAAGCTCGACTTTTCTTGCTCAAGATTATGCAACAAGAAAGTTTTCCTGTTGAACTTCGTTTTTTGAGAGAGATTCAGTCGGGATCAACTTCTTCAAGACCACCTGATTTATTTTCTCGCCTGAACTTCTTTTTGGACGATTTGGGTCTTATAAGAAGTAAAGGACGGCATTCTCGCACTAACTACTTAAGTTTCGAGATAGTCAATCCTGTAGTCCTTGGCAAGTCTCATCATCTTACCACCCTGATTGTCAGAGATGTTCATGTTTCTTGTAAACATCTTGGCATTCAAGCTACTTTGACCTTCATTCGTTTAAAGGGCTACTGGATAACTTCAGCTCGTCATACAATAAGAAGAGTTTTATCGGAATGTGTGACTTGTACAAAGTTCAACAGCTTTTCTTATTCTTATCCGAAGTTTACTAATTTCACAAAAGCGCAAGTCAATTTCTATCGTCCTTTCTCAAATGTTGGAGTGGATTTTACTAAACATTTTTTCATTAAAATTAAAGGGTCCACCCAACCTCAAAAAATGTATATTCTTCTTTACACCTGCCTCAATATTCGTTGTGTCTATTTGGATCTTATCCCAGATATGTCTGCTAGGGCATTCGTTCAATCGTTCCAACGCTTTGTGGCTAGGTTTGGAGTCCCTGAATTTTTATATAGCGACAATGCCCGATCTTTTAATAAAGGTGCGGATGCTCTCGAGCAGTTTGTTGTATCAGAGGTGGGTTCCGAATTTTTGCGTAAAAATCACATTAAACATATCCGCATTCCCCTATACAGCCCTTGGATGGGAAGTATGTGGGAAAGGTCAATTCGGACTGTTAAAAATTGTCTCTATAAGACTGTTGGACGTAAAAATTTGGAATACTTCGATTTCACAACAGCATTGGCAGACATTGCTAATGCTATCAATTCGAGGCCATTAACATATACTTCTTCGGATAATGATATAGTGCCTCTCACTCCTAACTGTTTTTTAAAACCGTTAGCTAATTCAAGTATCGTATTAAATGAACCCATTCCTACCGATTCCCCTTCAAGAGAAGAACTAATCCAATCCCTTAAACGATCTACTGAAATATTCGAAGACTTCCGGACTCGGTGGTATAATGAGTATTTATTAAGTTTGAGAGAGATGGGAAAAGACCTCTATCAAGTCTCATGGAAAAATAGGGTGAAAGTAGGAGACATCGTACTTATTAAAAGTCCGGTCAAAGAGCGACCATATTGGCAAATGGGCATTATTCAACTGCTTATTTATGGAGATGATAATAAGGTTCGCTCAGTCCAGGTTCGAACTCCTGGAGGTCAAATGAATGTTTACCCCATAAAGCATTTATTCCCTTTAGAGCTATCATTAACACACAGTGGAAGTCAAGTCAAATCTCAAGGAAATAGTTCTGCTTCAAATTCAATGGTTCCACTACCACCATCATCTCAGCAAGTAACAATTCCTGCCCCTACCACAATTAATGATACTCCCGCGGTTGCAAATTCATTGCGTCCCAGAAGGAAAGCAGCTATAGTAGCACGTTCGAAATTTTTGAATATCGGTAATGAATCGGAATCGGAATCGGAATCATCCGAGAGTTCTGATTAATCAAATTCTTTTGTTTTGTTTTTTTGTTTTTTTTTAAATGACACGAATTCGTCGAAATCCGTGCCATCGCCCCCGCCCAGTGTATTAAAATTGGAATGCGAATCAAGATCTTAAAATATTTCGTAATGAAAGTTTGCGTTTCAATATGCTTTTGGTCTCAAATTCGTGTGCATTTCAATTATTAACTCTTTGCCAAACTATATTTATTCCTTAAAAGATGTTATGTGTTTTAAATTGTAAATATTGGAATCATGAAACCGGAACACTTTTGAGGAAGTTAAATAGCTGGAGTTGATATGCTGGAATAATTATTCAAAATCAAAGCTTTTTCGTTTGAAACCTCGTGCTGTTAAGTCGCTAATCGAACTCGTCCTGTAAAAAAGTTTATTAATTTCTGTCGTTCGAAAGAAGTGGATGCTTTTAAATAGAACTCCCTTCCTACTTTTGTTAAGTGTTAGTTATAAAAAAGTGTTAAATCGTATAATCACTAAGGCCTTATAAACCGTGATTAAAATGTAACTTCATCAAGTGCATTGTAACGCTTTTTATTTTCATTAAACTAACGCTTAATCTTCAAGTCAACTTTATCTTCGTATCTTCGTAAATTAATAGTCAATCGATGCGTAAAGGAATTATTTACTACCTATACTAAGAGGCCGGTGGTATTAACTCTAATTACACCGGTGTTGAAACAAACAATTTCAAATAAATTGGACTAATTGAATTGGATAAGAAGTTTCAGTTTATCAGGATACGATTTTAATACTTTTATAATATATATATTATATATTTATATTATATATATATATATATATATATATATATATATATATATATATATATATATATATATATTATATATATATATATATATAATATATATAGATATATAATTTTTTTTTTTTTTTTACAGTTGTCACCACCACTCACGGGCAGAGCCCTATTCAAGAAGGGGGTGTTGCACGCCTCAGAAGTCTACAACTAAAGCAAATTACGCAGTAGGGTCCCGCAGACGCAAAGGCTTTGAAGTTGAGCGCATTTAAGATAAAATTCAGCAGGAAAAACACAGAAGGATGGAAAGAGAATTCCACAGAAACAGATGTGGCAGGAAGAAGGGAAGCACGCGCAGCAACTTAGCCTGGAGTACCACATTAACACAAAAACCTGCATGTGCAGACACAGGCCACCCTAGTGATACGAGGGCGACGTAAAGGTGGAGGCACACGTGTGATAAGCTCCCACGACACCTGCCACTGCGTTACCTATAGAAAAGAGATTAAAGCACCAACATCGCGCCGCAAAGACTAGAGGGTCAAGTGAACTGGGAAAGTACGGAACCAGTTTATATAAGCCTTTTGGCCTTTGACTCGACCCAACAATAGCCGGGTGAAACCAGAGCCCCCCAGATATGAGAGCAGTACTCCATACAAGGCGGATTGGAGGCCCTTGTATAGCTGGAGCAACTGGGAAGAGGAAAAAAAGTCTCGCAGTCTAAAACAGAACTCCAGTTTCTTTGAGCCGCCCTAGACCCGTGGTATGTGAGGTTTTCCAAGACATTTTTTTGTTTATGGTAAGGCCAAGGATGTTTATATTGTCAACAGGAGAGACGAGAGAACCGTCGAAAGAGATAGGAAAGTTAGAAGGTGTCTTAGAGAGGGAGATTTGTAGAAGTTGAGTTTTAAAGAATTGAATTTCAGCAAGGTTCAGACCGACCCCCACCACGGAAAATTCTATCCAATCAGCGAGAATAGAATCGTAAAGATTAAGACGAGAGGCAATTCTAGAAGTAAAAGAAGGAGCAGAATTGAAATGAGTTGAAGAATGAAGGGTCGAGTCATCGGCATATGAGTGAATAGAGTTAGATGTGCAGGTGAGAAGATCATTAATGAAATGTAGGAATAAAGTAGGAGATAAGACAGAACCCTGAGGAACACCACTTATTGACAGAAAAGGAAGAAGAAGTCGCCCCATCAACAACAGCCGATATTGAGCGATTTGAAAGAAAACTAGACATAAGTAAGCAAAGAGAAGGAGGAAACCCAAAGGAGGGAGCTTGGAGAGTAGTGACGCGTGCCATACCCGGTCACCAGCAATAGGATTAAGTTTGAAAGATGCGTTTGTCAAGCGCCACCACGCAAGTCTCCCGTAGTTCCTAAGAGCGGAAAACCATAAATCAGTAAGATAGGAAAGTATATCGCCAGTAGACCTCGAGCGCCGAAAGCCGTACTGGCGATCGGAAAGAAGTGAATGAGATTCCAGATGATCTAAGAAATGAGAGTTGAGAAGAGTTTCAAAGATCTTAGATAGAATACAAGTAAGAGCTATAGGGCGATAGTTGGAAGGATCAGAGCGGCTTCCTTTTTCGGAATAGGTTGGACATGTGCGTGCTTCCAACACTGAGGGAAAGTGTTAGTATTGAGACATAGAGAATATAGTTGAACGAGGGGCGGGGATAGCACGGAAGCACACTCCCTCAAAACTCGGGAGGAATGCCATCCGGGCCACCTGCCTTCCTAACGTTCGTAGCTTTCAGGAGCCCCCACGCACCCGATCAAATGTAATCACAGGCAAAGGCATTAGGACACCTGAGAGGGAGAAGGAGGAGGTATGAGGAATGCCAGAATCGACTCCAGGGTGAGTTAGAGAAAAATAGGGGCCGAAGAGATGTGGCCTTTCAACTTGCGAGAATTAGCAACAAACCATCAGGATCGAATAAGAGGAGGAAAGACAGATTTACAGAGTTGTTAGAGACGTGTTTTTGGCAAGAGGCCAGAAAGATTTGTCAGTAGGAGAACCAAGGAGGTTAGCGCACTTTCGTTTGATGAAAGCCCGCTTTGCTCGTCGAAGAGTATCCCTGCAACGATTTCTAGCTGAATGAAAATTAGCAAGAGTGATAGTGAGAACAAGAATTTTTCCACTCCCGATACGCACTGTCTCTGGCCTGAATGGCCAGAGAACAAGCACGATCGAACCATGGATTATGAGGAGAGAAAGATTTAGTCGAAGAAGGGAATGAAACCTGCCATCCATTCAACGATTACAGCTCCACCTTATCGGGCAGAAGTTGAAGCGTCTACCAGAGACAGAAGCAGTCATCCAATTATAGTTAGCGTAGAAGCAAACGGCAAGGCCCCCCATCGGCCCGATCAAAAGTGCAGGAAAAACGCGTTGGGCAGCGGATGGAGCTGTTGGAGAGAAAGTATTAAAATTAAGAGATTTAAGGTTGTGGTCTCAGATTTACCGATAGGAGCGAAAGTGGTATATTAAGAGAGAAGGACTAGTGGTGAAACATAGGTCAAAGTGTGTTCAAGAATTGGTTTCGATGATCCGGAATGTGTGTGGGTTCTTAAATAGTTGCTCCAGATCGTTGAGAATGCTAAATGATTCGGCCTTCCTCCCCACCTAAATCAGTATGAGAGGACCCCAACCATTCAGTGTTGTGATACATTGAAATCCCCTAAATAGAGGACCTCAGTATTTGAATGAGAGATATAACAGTCTCGTGAGAAGAGTTAAGATAGTCAAAAAAGGGCGTGGAAAATCTGGTCTGGTTAGAGAATAGTACGGCAGAAGCACAAGAACTATGTAGTTAGAAGGAAAGAAAGATTTTAAGCCAAAGACATCGAGTTAGGAGATTCGATGATTCTCGAGACGTGCTTACCAGGAGTGTTTATGTAACATAGCAACATACTCCACCCTTAGACGGAAATTTATTGAAATAAGTTATAGTTAGATATGTACTTAGAACGAGACGCTTACAAGAGTAGGCTATGAGTATTAGCTTCATCACAT
>JABUQX010001750.1:50000-51840 GCA_015478945.1 Trachelipus rathkii | reverse complement strand
TACTTTCATCTATTCCCTCATTTACCCTTTCTTCGCACCACAACTAATACGTTCATTCCCAATTTTTATCAATTCTCTCACACCTAAACACAACCCTTAAGATTGTCCTCTGAACTCTTTGTACCTTATATCAATACCCCTTATTCCAGACCATAGTCTCACTACTATACATTAACACAGGTAACAACATACCCTTATGTAAGACCCTAGCGCACTCAAGACTTAGTCCCTTTACATCCACCAACGATTTAATTGCACCTGCCGCCTTCCTGCCATTCACAACTTTTCTACTACACTCTGCCTCATCCATTCCCTTTTCATCCAACATTTATCTTAAATATTTAAACTCAAACACTTTTTCCAGCTGCTCACCATCCAACATAACTTCACACCGAAGAATGTCCTCGCTCACAACCATAACCTTACTCTTATCTATGTTTACTTTCAAACCCCTCCTTTTACACACCCTACCAAATCTCTCTACCAATCCTCTCAAAATCTCTTCAGATTCGCCACACAAAACCAAATCATCCGCATATAATAGGTAGGGAACCTGCCATTCTATTCCATTTTCCATCATTATAACACCATCCCCTGCCACCCTACCTCTAATTCTTTCATAACCCCATCCATATACAAATTGAATAACCAAGGAGACATAATACATCCCTGCCTCACTCTACTAATAATATTATACTAATCACTTTCGATTCTATTTATTCTTACAAACGCTTCACTATCGTCATACATAATTTTGATTCCATTCAGAAGCATACCACCAACATCATATATGACTAACACCTGCCATAGAGCTTCAATATTAATGCTATCGTGCACATGTTGCAAACCCATAAAACCTAAATACAATTTACTCTTCTTCTCTCTCTTTCCCAATCATTTGTTTCAATGTATAGATGGAATCCACACATCCTCTACCATTACTAAAAGCACCTTGTTCTTCACCAATCAGTCCTTCAGTCACTCGACGCACTCTTTCGACCAAAATACCAGCTTATATCTTCCTTTCAACACTCAATAAACTAATTACCCTATAATACCTACAGTTACCTTATCCCACCTACCCTTATATAAGGGGTACTATTATTGCTCTCCTCCAATCCCTCGGAACTATACCCTCCATAAACACTTTGTTACACAACTTCCAAATCCAATCAATCACCATCTCGCCTATATACTTTTACTGGATTTCCGACAAAATTTTATTCTTTCATTCCTCATATTTTTAAAATCAACTTAATTAAAACTCTTTTTGACAGGGGATACAAAAATTTCGTCATCTTATGTTAATTTTACAAAAGAACTTGATTTCCTGAAAACATTATTTCTGAAGAATGGGTTCCCAGAATTTATAATTGACTCAACTTTCGAAAATTACTTTCAGAAAAATTTAAAGACAAATCTCAGGCTAAATTAACAGCTCCTAAGGATATTTTGTATATGAGGTTGCCTTTCTGGGGAAAATCAATTACAAAATTCGACGTAAAATTGATGTGGTTTTAAAAACAAACTTTACATAGTTTAAATTTATTTATATTTTCGAGTGAAAACAAAATTGGGAAAAATTTTAAATTTAAAGATAAGCTCCCTTTGTATCTTTATGGCTCATCAGTAATATATCATTACAAAGTGCGTGCACTGCGTGCCACCTACATAAGGAAAACAGTACGCTACCACCCATAGGAATGATGAGTATGTTGTTATTTATTAGAAACTTTCTAGACCAATTTAACATTTTCCCCCCTATTCGCTATTAAATGCTCATCTTTTCAGGGGAAAACGACCATATACAGGATACAAATTTTGGAATATTAGCCCAAAC
>JABUQX010001750.1:42500-45000 GCA_015478945.1 Trachelipus rathkii | reverse complement strand
GGGGTTCTCTATTGACTTTGCTAACGTTCGTGGCCTGAAAGCTAACCATGAATCTGTGGAATATCACCTCGCTAACTCTCTACCTAACGTTTTATTACTGTCTGAGACCCAGCTAACCAGGGATTCTTTTTCAAATAAACTTATATCTCCAATCATAACCTTTTCTATTAATTTTCAGACTAAATGGTGAGTCTGTGCCTATATAAACATTAACACTCCTGTAACACGTCTGGGAAATCTTGAACCCTAACTTCGATTTTCTGTGGCTTAAAATCTTTCTCCTAACTACTACCATTATCTTGTGTTTCTGCTACTGCCTTCCCTACTGAACAGATTTTCACCTCTTTTTGAATATCTTTCTACTTCTCATGAGAGTTATTTCTTCCCTTTCAAATGCTGAGATCATCTATTTAGGGATTTCAACGTTCAATTCACACTGGTGTGGGCTCATACTGATGCAGGAGGGGAGGAAGCCAAAACATTCAGTATTCTTCAACGATTCTGGAACAGTTAATTAAAAGAATCACACATCATACCAGATCGTCCTAACAACAATTCTTGAACACGCTGTGATTTATGTTTCCCACTACTTCTTCTCGTTATAAATACACCATTTTTCCTCCTATCGGTAACTCTGACCACAATCTTGTAGCTTTTAATTTTAAAACTTTTTCTCCAGCAGCTCCACCATGCTCCAAACGTACTTTCTGGCACTTTAATCGGGCTAATTGGGGGCGTTGCGTCGTTTCTTTGCAAACTATGCTTGGAGTGAATCTTGCTTTGACTCGGAGGACGCTTCGGTCACTGCTGAAAAGGTAGGGGCCGTAATCATTGAGGGTATGAGCGGGTTCATTCCATCTTCAACTAAATCTTTTTCTCCACAAAATCCATGGTTCGATGGGAAATGTTCTCGCTCCATTCAGGAGAGAGACATTGCCTATCGGGCATGGAAAAACTCTCGTTCTCCTATCACTCTTACTAATTTCCATTCTGCTCGGAATCGTTGCAGGCTATTATTCGACAGGCTAAACGCGCTTTCACTAAAAAGAAAGTGCGACAACCTACTTGGCTCTCCTACTGATAAAAATTTCTGGCCTCTTGCCAAAAACATCTCTAACAACTTTTGTAAATCTGCATTCCTCCACTTATTCGCTCTGACGGTTCTGTAGCTAACTCTCCTACTGAAAAGGCTAATTTCTTCGGCCTCCTTTTTTCATCTAATTCTACCCTGGACGATTCCGGCATCCCTCCTCCTGCTTCTTCTCCTCTCAGGTTTCCTATGCCTCTTCCAGTGATTACGCATGATCGGGTGCATGGGATTCTGAGATCTATGAATGTCAGGAAGGCTAGTGGCCCGGATGGCATTCCTCCCCGTGTTTTGAGGGAGTGTGCTTCTGAGCTGGCCCCTGTCCTCGTTCAACTCTTCTCTCTATGCCTTAATACTAGTACTTTTCCTCAGTGCTGGAAGCGCGCATATGTTCAACCAATCCCGAAAAAAGGTCAGCCGCTCTGATCCTTCTAACTATCGTCCTATAGCTCTCACTTGTATTCTATCTAAGATCTTTGAAACTCTCCTTAACTCTCATTTCCTGGATCATCTGGAGTCTCATTCCCTTCTTTCAGATCATCAGTATGGCTTTCGACGCTCGAGGTCAACTGGTGACATACTATCCTATCTAACTGATTTATGGTCTTCTGCCCTTAGGGACTATGGGGAGTCTTGTGTGGTGGCACTCGATATATCAAAGGCTTTTGATCGAGTATGGCATGCGTCGCTACTCTCTAAGCTCCTTTCCTTTGGGTTTCCTCCTTCTCTTTGCTTACTCTTGTCAAGTTTTCTTTCTGGTCGCTCCATATCAGCACTCGTTGATGGAGCGACTTCTTCCTCCTTTCCTATTAATTGTGGTGTCCTCAAGGTTCTGTTATCTCCAACTTTATTTCTTACTTTTCATCAACGATCTCCTCAGCTGTACTTCTAACTCTGTTCACTCTTATGCCGATGACCCAACTCTCCATTCTTCCACTCATTTCAAATCTGCTCCCTCTTTTGCATCTAGAGTTGCCTCTCGTCTTCAGCTTTCTGATTCTATTCTTGCCGACCTGGATGGGATTTCCCGGTGGGGCCGCCACAACCTTGTGAAATTCAACTCTTTTGAAAACTCAACTACTTTACATCTCCCTCTCAAACACCTTCCAACTTTCCTATCTGCTTCGACGGCTCTAACGTCTCACCTGTTGACAACATAAACATTCTTGGTCTGAACATAAACAAAAATTATCTTGGAAACCTCATATCACAACGGTTGCTAAGGTGGCCTCAAAGAAACTGGGAATTCTGTTCAGGTTGCGGGAATTTTTTTCTTCTGCACAGCTACTCCAGTTATATAAGGGCCTTATTCGCCCTTGTTTGGAGTACTGTTCTCACATCTGGGGGGGCTCCGGCTCCACCCTTCTATTGGACAGAGTTGAGTCTAAAGCTAAGAGACTAATTAACTGTCCC
>JABUQX010001750.1:0-37500 GCA_015478945.1 Trachelipus rathkii | reverse complement strand
TCGTCCCTCCGGGTGAGCCTTGAAGCTGAATCCAATGTAATGCCACTCTCTCTTCGAAGGGAATACATCATGTGCACAAGTTATCTTCGCTTTCAAACCCCAATACCGTTTGCTCTGGCACCGATTTTGCGGGAAATACATCTGAATCCTAATTGCTGACCATTTGCAAACACAGTTTATAACATCCTTAAATTCCTTCACATCCCTTTGGAAAAGGTGCTGTCTTTTTCTTATGACGAAGAGTATACACTTTGGCTATTCCCTGCTCCCACCAATTGTTTGTTCCTGACCTCTCTCTCCAAATCTAGCCACCCTACTACATTGTTAAAGGCATCATTACCACCTCATTTCGCAGTTCACGGTAAATTTACTATAGATGTTTTACTACGGCTCTAAAACAGGGAACAGTGTGGGTGCGTTTGCTCTCTATCCTGACCGCAACCTCTCTCTCCCATACCATCCCCCCTCCTGCTTCAATTTTTACGGCAGAATTAATGACTATACAATGATGCCCTTTCTAGAAATTCTAACCTTAACCAGACCACTTTATGTTATCACTATTTAGAATTCGCTCAGCGCGCATCCAGCGCGCCTAAAACCCCTTTATTCTAAAAAACCACAAATGGTATCGCCGACCAATTTCCTCGGCTGCTCCACCCCCGTAAGAAACAAATTTTATGTTGGACCCCCTTGGACCCCCCCTCATGCAGGGGTAACTGGCAATGAAATCATTGATAGAGAGGCCAAAATGACACCCTCTTCTTTCGGAGCTGTTCCAGGTACCTACCATATGCCATTCGACAAGGCGCCTCCCATCAACTGGATTACTATCCTGCTCATCCGACAAGGTTTTCGATCTTATTCGCAAGAGTACTGGACGAATGATCAGTTGTCTAGTGATCAGAAACTTAGAAATATAAAGACGAGCATTGGTGAGTGGTCTTACTCCCACCGACGAAAACGCTTCCAGCGAGGTGATCACACATTAGCACGCCTCGTATTGGCCACCCTATCACTCACAGCCACGATATGTCCGGGAACACTTCTCCCTCTGCAAATTCTTTTGGCCGTCGCCATAACCCCGAAATCTTGTTGCCATAATACTTCATTAATTGTCCATAAACTGGACATTTCGCCGTCGTCATTTTCATACTTTATGGTCCATAACACCTAATAAGCTATTCCATATCTTATCCGAATCTTCCCACTTTAGCGGTTTTTATTTTTTTTGATAATCTTTGTGGATTTCAATCTCTTTAAAACAATATTTGATTTGTTATGTAAATTGGACTACTTATAATGTAAGGATTTTTTTTTATTTATATCTTTTATTCAATTTTTGACTGAAATATTCCATTTTTGCACCAAAAATTTTCTTTACATTTAAAATATAATATGAGCCCAGAACCAACCCATGGAGTCGATTTTTTAACTCAGTGTGGCCGCTTCTCTGTGAGCCGTGGTGGGTCCTGTACATTGACTCTAATATATAATATAATATATATTATATATAATTATATAATATATATATATATATATATATATATATCTATACTATATATAATATATATATATAATATATATATATAATATATATCTATATATATAATAATATATATATATAATATATAAGGGTTGGCCGACGCACCGGGTGAGGTGTGGTGGCCTGTGCGTGGTGCGCCATCATTTTGGTGCGGTTGCGACGTGGGTGGCGAATAACGGTGCGGTGGGTGCGCGTGCGGTGCGAGTGCGGGTGCGGAAGAAAAAAGTAAACAGTGCGGTGGGGTGTGGAGCACGAGAAAAAGTTAGTGGTGGGTGCGGTGCGTGGTGGGACCTTTTTGATCGCACTGACCGCAACCGGACGCACCGCACGCACCAAGCTTCTCGACAAATTTTACAAGGAAAAAATGAAAAAGAAAATTGAGTTGGATATATATATATATATATCATATATATTATATATATATATATATATATATTATATATAATATTATATATATATAGTATATATATATATAATTATAATATAAATTTATATAATTATATACACTATATATATATACTAATATATATAATATTTTTATATATATATTATACAATAGTAGTAGATAAAAAGGGGCTACACAGCAAACACTTGCTCATTTCACTCGGGGAGTGGTCCGGAAAACGCTTCGCTCCCCGTTTTACATACTACTTGTAAAGGTTTGTTTACGGAAGTGAAGTTGGAAAGATGTTTTGGTCGGTGAATAGATGTGATATATATTTTATTTTTTAATTTGTTTACCAAGGATGCTCACATGACTTATAGTAACTCGTGAAGCGGTTTGCCTACTACAGTTACATAAAAATTTTATCATAAAAGAGAAATCTTTTATAGAGAGTCAAAGGATCTTTAATTTTAAGCCATCATGTAAAATTTTTCATGAATATATATATAAAAAAGTTATGAGAATATACATTAATAAATAGCCACCCTGTAGGAATTTTTATAGAAACCAATTTTATAGAAAAAATTGAAATACATAAGTACAATATATTGCTTCATATGATAATTTTACTCTTAAAAATAATCATTAAAGGGACTAATTTAAAAAAAATAAAAAATAGAATAAATTAATAAAATAGAAGTTCCAAGCATTTCGTTCTTGGCTACGCCACATCTATAGCCAGAGTGGATAGAGCGATTGAACTTAGAGAATCAAAAAGTTTCTAGACTTCGCAAACACACTTCCAGACAGGATCACAAAGTTATATTAATAATAATAGAAATTATTAAGAGCAAAGCAATGACAAGGGCAATGAAAACGTCACAATCAACGAAACTCCAATCAGAAAAAAACAGACTAAAAAATAAGAAAATGAGTCCACTAAAAGTGGACTAAACAGCAACGAATGACAAGAAGAAAAACAGTCTACTCAAATTGGACTAAACAGCAAAGAATAACAACAACATAAGATCGTTGAATAATAATAATCATAATAATAATAATAAATAATAATATATAATAATAATAATGATAATAATAATAATAATAATAATAATAATAATAATTAATATAATAATAAATACATTTACAGCAATTTAACTTGTCTTAAGACATCAATGTAAAAAAAAATATGTATAATATGAAATTTTTTTTTACTTCTTATTAGCCGTTAAATAATAAATAATAATTATTTATGAATGACATTACAGCGGGAGATAAATTAAATAATTAAAATTGAAATTTGTATTTTTTACCTTACCTTAAAAAGAAGTTAGTTTTAAAAAATCTGCTCTGACAACTTTTCGAATTTTCATATTATAAGCACTCAAACAAAGTGAAAAAAAATTTCTAAATTCGTTAAAAAAAACCGTTTTTTTCCCATATCCAGGAAATTTTTTCCAGAATTCCAGGAAAAAAATCTACGGATTCGAAATAAATTTTTCAATCTGTTTTAAATCATCTTCTGGTTCAACTTAACATATAAAGATAAAATAAAATATTATATTTATAGATTTCCAAGTGCGTGGAATCCGAATATGTTTTATTATTTTTACAGTATTTTTAGTAGGAAAAAAGTTATTCAAAAATAATTTTAAAAATACAGAGATAAGAGAAAATTTTAAATAGGAGAGCAAAATTGAAGAACTCGATGAGTTTTAGGAAATATAATATTTTTTTATTTTTCCTATAATAAATAAGGAATAATAAAAATGGTAAGATTAGCACATTGAGTAAGAAAAAATTGATTATTAATAAAAAAAAATCTATAATAAATGACAAGATCTGAGAATGAGCAAAATCCAAAATTGACTTATAATAAAAAAATCTATAATAAAATGAAAAGATCTGAGAATGAACAAAATCCAAAATTGACTTATAATAAAAAAATCTATAATAAAATGACAAGATCTGAGAATGAGTTTTATCGCCATAATTTTTAAAAAAAAAATCTATAATAAAATGACAAGATCTGAGAATGAGCAAAATCCAAAATTGACTTATAATAAAAAAATTATAATACAAATGACAAGATCTGAGAAGGAGCAAAATCCAAAATTGACTTATAATAAAAAAATCTATAATAAAATGGCAACTTGTGAGATCTGTAATACTAAAGTTAAAAATTTTAAAATTCATGAAAGAAGTAATAAACATATGAAAAATACAAATCAGTCATTGCATGATTTGAATTATTTTAATGATAAAAAGAAATTATGTTCACTGTGTAATAGAAGCGTTCTAAATCTTAAAATTCATGAGAAAAGTAAGATTCATCAAAGAAATTCAATGCAATGTGATTATAAAAATTGCCGAGAAGGAATTCAAGGTAATTTTAAAGCATATTGTTATACTAATATAAAAATCATTGATCCAAGGATGTATATCAATAATATGATAAGTATAATTGAGAAAAAAATTCAAGAACAAAATTGGAAAAATTTAAAACTGAGTCTCTCTATTTTTATCGAATTTTATAAATCTTTACCTGATGGAAGAAACCAAACGATTCAAAATTGGTTTAATAGTGGTTCTATGACAAGTATAACAAATAATTCTCAAATAAGAGAAACTGTACTTGAAATGATTAATAAAATTGAAGAAAAAATATGTAAATTTACAAAAGAAGGGTCAGGATGGATTATCAATAAACTTTAAACCTTGTTAAAAATATGCTCAAAAGTAGTTAAAATTCGCTGAAAATGAGCTCAAAATATGCTGTAAAGTTAAAAATAAGCTCAATATTGGCGAAAAAAAGATTATTTAAAGAATAAAAATCTAGTTAATGTTTTTAAGAGCTAAATGACGAGTAGTTTTATATCTAAATTTTCAAGAATGATCTTGAAGATTTTTAATAAAAAATTTTAATAAAAATTTTTAATAAAGATTTTTAATAAAAAATTTTAATAAAAATTTTTAATAAAATTTTTTTAATAAAAATTAAGTTATTCAAGAGTAAAAAAATAAACTTCGAAAATGAATTTGGAAGACGCTTATTTTTAATTACGAGGATCTTGAATTAATCATGACGTAATTCCGAAATGTTATGAAGGAGAATAAGTTAAAATAAGAAAATAGGACATGAATCCTATTGAAAGCCATTAAATAGGATATGAATTCTATTGAAAGTCATTAATTTGATATAGGATGATAAAAATAATACCAATAAATATATATACATGAATAGGAAAAAAAAAGTGTTAACTCAGCCTGTAATTATCTCTTTTATTTCATCTAAAAATAAAAGAAAACTATTATTTCTCTTTATATTAGATTATTTCTCTAATTATCTCTCTTATTCCATCTAAAATAAAGGAAAATAATTATCTCTCATATTCCATTTTAAAGTAAAAGAATTACAACAATAATTCTAATGATAATTAGTCAGACTCAATCAAATAAATAAATAAACTATTTGAACTGTATGTTCGTACGCAGCAGTGCAGACAAAGGTTTATTAGTTATGTTACATATAATATATTATATAATTAATTATAATTATTAATAGAGTATATAGTAATATAATTTAGAGACCTTTTATATTAGATATTGTAATGTATTTACTCGTTTAAAATTAATATAAGACTTTCTACATATAATTTTATAAGCTCTTATTTATTATTATCATTATATATATATATATATATGATTCGACGTCGTCGAATAGTGATTTCTGCTTGATAACAATCACGTCTAGGAAGCGCAACATGTCCGCGAGCGGCGACGGCGGATTTTGATACGACTACGCCAAATGGAATCTGCACCACGGTTCAAATTAAATTGGAGTCAAATGAAGAAGAAAAAATCTGATGATTTGGAGATGTAATAAAGATCAAAAACACAAAAGAAAAATGATTTGCGTTAAAAAGTAACAGCATAGAACAGTAACAACATTTAAAAAAAATATGTTTTAAGATTCTAGAATACGTAAAAAATGAAAAATTTATTATAGGTCTCTTCACCGAGTCTAATTAATTTCTTATATGCCAGGAACAGTCTTATGCTGAGAGGGAGCGCAAAATTTTTAACAAACACTTTTTGTAATTTGGAAAATAAATATAAAGAATAAATACATAAAGTACAAACACCTTAAATTGTAGAGGTGAAGCTCCGCCTCCAAAGGCGGGGTCGATTCATTATGAAGAATTATCAAATTCTTCCTCTGTTGTAAGGTGCTGAAAACCAGCATCAAAACACCGGATCGGAACTTCCGTGTTTCTCCAACTTAATATTATCACCTCCAACACCACCTTGCGGCCATGAAGGAAATGGTGACTGTAGGCATATACAAAAATAATATTATTTATAGTAGTATATATTATAAATAATATATTTGTATATAATAATATATATATCATATAATATATATATATATATATGTTATATATACTAGCGTATATATATAAAATATAGAGTATATATATATATATTATAAATAGGGTTCTATATACTATACACGAGCCCTATCATCCCTACTATACGGTATATATATTATATATGGAATAAACGTATATCCCCTATATATATCACATATCCTTATATAGTTCTCCACGTCGGCTCTAGATAGACCCTATACCTATACATATGCCGTGTATTATATATATTAAATATTATATGTATATATATATTATATGTTATATATATGTTAAATACTCTATACTACTAAATATATATATATATATACTAATATTTATTTTACATCCTGAAAGTAAATATTTAGTATATACCAATCCTAGTCATGAGTGACGAATACACCCCTCTAGCTGAGACACTCTTCACATCGAAAAAAAAATAGCCAACTATTTATTTGTATATCTGTCTTAACCTAGTAGTTTTATTATATCTAGTTGTGATGAACGCTTATAGCTATACTATGCTCTTACAAAGAGTAAGCCGTCATTTACAGACATATATTATATAACCTACTATTCTTGACTCATATCTGTAATATGTGCACATAGAAATCCATTTTCACGTCCATCGTCTCTTGATAGAAAGCACAGACACTGTATTATGAAAGTTTGTTGTTCTAACTGATGGAATATAATATTTTATAAGGCTACTATACTTGTTTTTGAGAAAATTTGAATTTTCGTGTTTATTTATGATATCTTATTGCAGATGTAAATAATTCTTTTGTATGCACAAGCTAAGACAAGAAACTAGATATTGGACTCATTGAGTTATACTTTCAGTTAAACTTTATAGTTATAATAACTTTCACTATGACATGATCGAGGATGACTGCGATCGAAGACATTCAGATCTCAGAGTGTCATAAAAATGATGACTCTTGAGAGGCATTCTGCTGCTAAGACAGATTATAAAATATGTTCGCGTGTGACAATCCCTATTTCAACCGTACTAAAGATGAAATAATAAATTGCGAATTTTCTGCACCAATTTGACCCTTACACCAAGAAACTGTAGCTATTTTTGCCTCTGTTTAACACTGGTCTGCTGTTCTTCTGTTCTGTAGATCAATTCAGAATTTCAGTCTCTTACAAACCATGATTTTATGACAATTTTCCTCAAACTACCATATTTTTTACAAATAATCTCAACTTGAAAATATACATAAGAGGGAACCATTTCACAAATACTCTTTACAATAGCTCACAATGTTTTTTTTTTTTTTTTTTGAGTTTCTGTCAGCGTTGTCCAATTCCAAACCCACTTTTTTTTATTTTAAAAATGAAAAAATGTGATAATTTTTTCCTTTTGAGCGAGGGTGGGGAAATTTTCAGGCCATAAGTAGTCGGAAGATGCACATTTTTTACTTAGATAATTGTCTTTGTTTGTGCAATTACATTTTTGGCGTGAAACCAAATTTCCAAAAAAAAATTTGGGAAATTTTATACCACATACACACCCCAAAAAAATATTGTACTCAGCTCCTGGGCCATAAAAAGATGGCATTCCTTTGGCCCCCGGATATACACAAGAGCTCTGAAATTTTATGATGTTGAATCCGACCGTATCAGGGGAGAAAAAATTTTATATTAGTGTTTTTAAAACTATCACCAAAAAACTCATCTTAGATATTATCTTCTCAAAACTACAATTAACTCTGATTTATATCAAAGATAAGAGATTAAATAAAGGAAAATATTTATGTATTTTATAGGGAATGTTGGTGCCTTGAACTTTCACCCTCATATTAACAGTAAATGCCGGAATATCTCTTTTTATAAATAATGACTTACCTAAATACTCACCTAGTTCGCATTTGATAACTTTATTTAGATAGAATATAGATCAAATATTCATATTTCATTATGTGCCTTCCGTGACTTTACAGAAAGTTTTTGCACAATGCTTTATTATGAGGATAAAATTAAAATTCAGTGAATTAGTTGAAGAAATGTAAATAATGGTCGAGTAGACTTATAGTCTCGCTAATTGAGAAATTACTGTTTCAAATTATATATTGTATATTGTATTATGTTACCAGGACCGTATTATTTTGTTGATTAATCAAGTAGTGAGCGAATGATACAATCTAGTGTGATATCCACAATATATACTACATAGTCTGCCATAAAATATAAATTTTGATATTGAAATGAGTTACTGATATAAAGATGACCTGTGAAAGTCTCCCGTAAGCACAAATGATGTGATCTAAGTTGTCGGCCCATTGTTCGTGGATTCCCCCTTGTCGGAATGCCGCCACACTGACATCAACACTCTATATTGTATGTAATCGGATTTTTAGTATAGGCTTTAAGTTACTACTGCCAGTGAGCTTGATTAGAAAACATTACGTGTTTAAAGAAAAACAAAATATTATTTGCTTACTTAATTTCCCAAAAAGATGGTATCATAAGGAAATAAAGAGGCGTATATGTCCTAATCCCCATACAAGTGATACCCGAAAAAGGTGATGATGAGCTGATATGCGATAAAAGTGTGAGAGATTAGAAAATAAAAAAAGAGCTGGTATCATCATTACAAGAAGATAAAAAAAGATGTAAGGGTCATGTATGGAATAATATACCTTATTAGTAGTAATATGTCGCAGCACGTTATTATAGTGATGCTGTGCAAATCTATACCTGATGACAAAACCAGCAAAAGTCTCTACAACTGTGAGAAGTTATAGAAAGTAGTCCTCCTGATGTAGATTACATACCATGTGTTTTTCATAGAGACAGCTAGGGTTTCCTGTCGTGTATCCTATTATACAGTGTCTTACATACAAGTGTACTAGTGTTATGTGCTTATATACTGACCTCATGATAAAGAAAATTCTATCTCTCGTATAGTATATATACTGTGAGTAGTGCATTCTCCAACAACTAGTAATAGTCCAATACTATAAGCTAGTTATTAGGCACAAACAACAACATAGGAAATATATATAGCAAAGAACATGCTCGCACATCCGCCCTTGATCAATGCGTGAATAGTAGTATGAATACTGACCAAAAGCGTAGTCTAGAACTGCGTGTGCTGTGTCTGTAGTAGATGTGAAGAGAGTCTATTAGATCAATTTACGTTAAGTCTAAATGATTATATTATCAAGGACTATCGAGATGAACAGTCTCCTGTAGATCAAGAGTGCTCATGTGGTGAATATATGCTAATCACGGCGTAAGGATGATAAATCAGAGGAGTTATCACACCCCACCTTCGCCGCCCCCTACTCCCCGTACGATTATCCTAGTCCATCGAATAAGACATTGTCCACCCCGAATTCCCAGTATTCTATTCTCGCTACACGCTGAACTATAGATTATGTACCTCATAGCATATGAATACGATGTTATAATCTTCTCTATCACTTATGAACATAAGATCGATCTCACCGGTAAGCAGTTAACACTCATCTTCTGAGTTATAGTCTCGTGTATATACAAAACCTTAACCTACTAAACGATAGCTATCCTATCTTATTTTTTCGAGTGATCTGCAAATCACTTCTACTTTAATCTCTATCACAGTGTCACTCCCAAATATGTCGTATGTCCTACACCTATAAGCCGGAGAGTGACACTTCGTAGTATGCTCTAACATAAACATCATTCCTTAGCGAGTTAATACTCTTTTTTATACCTGCATTTATTACGTCTTTAAAATTTGATGTGTGGTACTACCATCCTCTTGTCGTCTACACCCTCATGTCTACACATACCTAACTTCACACCAGCGTCACAAATCCGTACTCCCTCACTCACACACACATAATCTAAATTACATATCTTAAATTATAGTACTCTCGAAAGTGCTATAGTATATGAACAGTAAACCTAGTCATGGAGTTATTTTCAATGAAAAGCAGTATTGGTATGAATTCTGAGAGTTGAGCTCCGCGCGCCGTGCGACCTGCTGCCATTATATTATAAATATCAGGTTCACATTTATGAATTAAACTAATCTTTATAACCACAATATTATGTGAGTGTTCTATAGTATTAATCGAGGTCGTAGAGCTCGAATTATTAGATGTTATAAGACCATATAGGTGTCTAGACTCCCAAGAATGAATCTTAGCAGCCAAAGCACCTTACCCAGCTCAGTCAAAACATTTGGATATATCACTACATTAATAAATTTATCCCAAAGGCTGTAAATTCTTTCCAATATATTTGTCAAATGGATATAGTTTCTGATATTAGTTTAATGAACTTATTATTCAATACTTTCATATTCAAATGACCGCTGATCAATTGGGTCCGCTGAGGTCAGACTAATATTCCCGCTCAAAAATATTAAAAATAAATTTAGGGATGCCGAAATAATATCGATATACATGATATATCAAAATTGATATTATCGAAAAATTTTCGGTGATATGTTTTCAGCCGATATATCGATATTTTTCCTTTTTCTCCCATTCTCTTATGGATCGCTTTACCTTGTCCCGCTTTGATTACTCAGACCGTTTTGGTTTATGTCATCTGTGATTACATTACACACTGTAAAAAATTAAAACTTTGGAAATGCTTACACAGTTTTAGCAGGAATTTCGTGCAAAATCGACAACAACGGCTTACGAGGTTTACTCAGAATTAGGGTAAACTTTGCCCACAATCTAATAGATAGATTGTGCTTTGCCTGTAGTCAGTGTAGTGCCATGTACAAAATTTTTCACGGCCCTACACTAAGCATTTTAATGGCCCTGTAATAAGCATTTTAACTGCCCTGTAATAAGCATTTTTAAAGACCCTGTCATAAGCATTTTTAAAGGCCCTACACTAAGCATTTTTAATAGCCCTGTAATAAGCATTTTTACCAGCCCTGTAATAAGCATTTTTAAAGGCCCTGCACCAAGCATTTTTAACGGCCCTGTACTAAGCATTTTTAACAGCCCTGTAATAGGCGTTTTGAAAGGCCATGCACTAAGGATTTTCGCCTTTGATCATTGAGAAACTTCTCCAAGGGTCTCTTGCATTTTATGAAGTCCTGTAATTTACAGGGTTGGCACGAAAAAAATTCAAGATAATTAAATAATTATATAGTCAGTCAACTTTGTTATATTCAAAATTTATTTTCGAAAGTTTATTTTTAGTAAATTTAATTTTTTTATTCTAATTAATTACAGATTATATTTCATATATCTATAACCTTTAATCTTAATATACGTAATTATATTATAATGAGTAATATTCTCATCAATAGTTTTTAATCACGTTAATTATGAATATAAGTATAATATTAGCAAACAGAAATTAATAATAATATCTATGTATATATTTATTATTATATAATTTATTTTAAATAGCTTAATTAATCATAATAAATAATTATATTTTACTATAAAATATATATTTAGTGATAAATAAATATAGCAATATAAATTTACTATATTTTAAAAAAATAATAGTAATTAAAAAAACATTTGTGCTTAATATATATATATATATATATTATATTAATCATTATTATTATATATATATTATATTATATTAGTTATTAATTATATATATATATATATATATTATATTTAATTTTATATAACTTCTAGTATATATAATATATTATATTTTATTTCAAAGTTATTAGAAATATAAGATAGAATCTCTATTATGTGTGTGTCTTTTCACGATATATATGATATAATGGCATATTTCTAAAAAAGAAATACATGAATATGATTCTGAAAAGAATTTTCTATATAGAGACTTTCTAAGTTCAGAAAGTTAAGTTAAGTAAAGTTTTTTAATAAATTCTTTAGTGGCAAGCTTCTGGAATTCTGTCAGAAGCTTGCAATTTAATCTAAATAAAACTAAACTTAACTTAACTTTTTCTGAACTTATATGAAATTTTTTGAAACTTAGAAATTTTTTTTCAGAAAAAATCACAGTACAGTATCTACAAATATGCCATAATATAATATATCATATTAATGATATATATAATTTTTTTTATATTATATATATATATATATATATATAATATATATATAAGATTTTATTATATAATATTTATTATATTAGTATAATATATAAATATATTATATATATATATATTATATTATATTAATTTTATAATATATTATTATATAATTTATTATATATATATACCTAGTAATATAATAAACAAAACATTGAAAAGTCACAAAAGTTTCAGTTCCGATCAAGGCTGGCAGAGCCGGAGCAGAAATTTTAGTAGAAAATACTGGAAACACAACTATTTGCCTAAACATTTCAACCTGCATCGCTGTACATTTACATAGTATATAAATATATATGTTCTACTATAATATTATGAAGTTATTATATAAATAGAAATTTCATTTTCCGGCTGGAATTAAAATTTTTAGTAAATTACTTTGAATGTATAAAATAAATGTATTGCTATAAAATGTAAAATAAACAACTTATTTATTTGTTGCACATATAAATTTAAAATTAAATACATTTATAAATAAAGTTCAAAATAGAAAATATATTTATTTTTTTTTTAGGGCATGTTTTAAATGAACAATGGCCCACGAACAATTTGGCCCAACTCCATGTGAAGTGCTGGATAAATTAATAAAAAATTGTCTTTCTATGCTTTCTACAAACTTATAAAATTCCCTCGATTTTTTATATATTTTTGTATAATTATTATTATATATTTATATATATATTATATAATATTTATTTATATATTATTATTATATATATTTTTCTTATATATTATATTATATTATATTATGTATATTGTATAGTTAATATGCTATTTTATATAATATAATGTCATTTTTATATATATTTTTATTGTATTATTAGTTCTTCCCTTTCCTCCTCTTTATCGATCTGATGGGTCTGGTTGCTAATCTCCAACGTTGAAAGGCCAATCTCTAATATCGACCTTTTGTCTTCCTATTTTCTCTAAACTCAATTCTATCGATTCTGTCATTCCTCTCCTCCACCTTCTCCTCTCAGGTGTCCCTATATGTCTATGCTTGTTGATACATTGGATCGGGTCATGGCTCCTGAGATCAATGAATTCGTAGAAAGGTCGGTTGGGCCCGGTTTGGCAAAATCCTCCCAGTTTGTAGGGAGTGTGCTTCCGAGCTATCCTCTCCTCCTCTGTTCAACTATATTCTTCTATCTCTCAATACTACTACTTTCCCTCAGTGTTGGAGAGCACGCTTTATTTTTACGTTTTTTCACATGTCCAATCTATCTGAAAAAGTGAAGCTCGCCTCTGTATCCCTTCTTAATAACTTAATCGCAGTCTATAGCTCTTTCACTAATTTTAGTCACAGTATAAATCTATTGATTAATGACAGGAGATCAAATAATGATCCTCCTTGGTAAGTAACATGACATCTTTGGACTCACCTTTCAGGGCATAAATAAAAAAAAATTAAAAAGAAGCATTTTTTTTCTTGCGTGATATATGAAAGCATGCATTCAGTAATGAGGTCTGTTAAATGTATTGAATAGTCCCTGCAAGGAGTGTTTTGTTGAGGTGACTGTCAGATGCAACATTTAAGAAAAAGGTGTTCAGATTTCCGTTTATGGATCTGGGGTTGGAATCATATATATTATATTGTAACTAGAAGTCTCAAATTGGCGGGTTGTTTTTAGTTGTTTAGATATAGTATATGTTGTATGGTCTACTGTTGACCTTATAAAACTTTAGTTATTTTAATGCATGTGATGTTGGGTTATTCATGATTTTATATTATATCAATGTAGTTTTTGACTAAGCCAAAATATTAAATAAAAGTTACAAACAAATTGACAAGTCCCTAGGGTGCTTTGTGGATTTGCATGAGCATGTTTGGGTAGTGGGTTGACTGGGACATCTCGATAGACCCAATTTGGCTTTTTACTGTCTCTATACTTATGTCTTATATTTATGTCTTTAATTCTATCTAAGATCTTTGAAACACCTTCTTAACTCTCACTACTTAGATCCCATCGATCTGGAATCTCATTCTCTTCTTTCGCACGATCGCTCAGTACGTAGCTTTCGAGGTCTTATCTTTGGCTGATATACTCTCTGCCTATTTTATCGTCGATTTATGATTTTCCACCCTTAGGAACTATCGGGGATACTTGCTGTGGCTGGCGGCATTTGACATATCCAAGAGCATTTGCCGGGTATGGCACGCGTCACTGCTCTCCGAGTCTATCCCCTTTTTGGGGTTTCCTCCTTCGTCTTTGCTTACTTATGTTATGTTTAGCTTTCTTTCAAGTCGCTATTCAATATCGGCTTTGAAGGATCAGAGCGACTTCCTTTTTTTTCTGTCAAATATTTGTGTGTCTCTACACAGTGTGTTCTATGTCTTGATTCTCTACTTTATATTCTTACTTGTCCATAATTGATCTTCTTTTCATCTGCACATCCTAAAACTCTAATCCACTCATATCCGTGACTCTGTTCCCTTCATTCTTTCAAACTCATATCAATCTGCTCCCTCTTTCATCTTATCTATGAATTGTCCTTCTTGTCCTTAATTAAATTCTTTCCGATCTGATTCCTCGCTAGTCTGGATATGAATTTATCCTAGTATCTTGGGGTAGTCTCTATCTCTTTTGTGAAATCTTATATCTTTAAAACTCAACTTCTACAAATCTCTCCTCTCTATAACACCTTCTAAACTTCCCTATCTCTTTCGACGGTTCTCTCGTTCTCTCCTGTTGACATCATAAACATTCCTATGGCCTTAATCTATAAACAAAAAATGTCTTGGAAACCCTCCACATCACTAAATCTATCGTGTCTGCTAGGTGCGTGACTTATTTAAACGTGACCAGGTCTTATAATTAAATCTGCAGAGATTATTTTTTATTTCCTCTTCTCAGTTACTTCCAGCTATAATCATATGGGTCTCATCCGTCACCTTGTTATGGAGTTACTGTTCTCATATCTGGTGGGCTAGCCCTGGTTTCACCGACTTTTGGATCTAGGGTGCCGAGTTCTAATAAAGCCAAAGGTTTATTTAACTGTTTTCTTTGTACTTTTCCAGTTGCACTTGACCCTGCTATCTTGAGGGCGCGATGTTGGTACTTATCTTAAAATACTCTTATTGCTTAACACAGGTACCGTAGGCAGCGGCAGTGTATGTTTCGATAGGAACTTACCACTTCGCTCGTACCACTCACCTTCTTACGGACGCTCCTCGTTAGCACAAGCGTGGTGCTGTGTCTTGCGCACTTGGAGTTTTAACTGTAGGATTATTGGTGAAAGGTCCCATGCTAGTTCGCTGCGGTGTTTCCTTATTTCTCTTTACTTCATTTTCTCTAGTTCTGTGGAATTTCTCTCCATTCTCTGGTTTTTCTATGTCGTGAATTTAATCTCCCTCACTTTAAAGCCTGCGTATGTGCTTCATCTGCGTAATTATTGCGTCTAGCGAAGTGATATTTAGCTTGTATCACCCTACCCTCTCTCTGAAATAAGGCTGCTCTGCCGTGAGTGTGTGACAACTGTAATTATATATATATATATTATATAATATTATATGATATTTATATATAATATATATATTATATATTTTAGTTATTTTATATTTATATATTTACTATTTATATAATTTTATATATTATTGTAATATTTTTATGTATATATTATTATATATATTATATTTATATTGTGATAGAAAGTAGCGAAGTATAATCGTGTGCGACTATGATGTATTCCTTTCGATATGAGAGTGGCAATCACATTACGATTTCAAATTCAAGGCTCAGACCCGTGCGGACTGATCGTAGGCTCTGTGGAGAATACTGTAAATCGCCATCGTTTTGATGGACTTATATATACAATTGATTATGTAGAGTTTGTGGGAGGTCTGACTGTCAATATTATATGTCAGCCATTAGTCCCAGCTTCGATCGATTAGGCGATGTTAAGAATTATCGCGTAATGGGACTGTGCGATCTTCACCTTCCAATATTCTTGAGGCTGAGCTGTAATACCGGTCATATGCTACTTGCGATTGACAAGTTGTTTTTAAGAGTTAATTTGCCCGGTTGCGTATGTAGGTTTGGGTCTATCTAGAATGAGCCTCTTAGAAATTTTTTTTCTTGTGAGTTGTAGGATTGGTGAATCTCAAAGTTAGATTAATTGTGTTTGATTGCGTAAGGAAGGTGGCAGGTTCTTCGACTTCTTTTTCCTATATATATAAATTTGCTGAGGTTTTTGTGGTTGTTAGAATTAGACCCATGGAAATTGACTCCATCTTATATTTATATTTCCTCAAAAGCTAGTTAAAATTGTCTCGTTTCATATGAAATGGCAACCCGTGCCACCTGCAATATTGATTAGGGTCAAGTCGTCCAGCAGAGAAGAAACAGTTGACTGGTGCGCTAGGATAGAAGTAAACGTGTCTATTTTTTAAATCCTTGAGAAGCAAATATAATAATTACACTTAGATATATCGCCTGTCAGTACGGTTTCACCTTTTATCCAGAGAAAAGTGGGTGACCAAGAACTGATGGTGTCTGTCTGACACAGAAGTCAATTGTAATTTAAAAGAGAGGGAGTCTCGTCTCCCAGAAATCGCAGCGAGTGGGGTTTAAGGAGAACCCCAGTTCTTCCATCGTTGTGTCCTATAGATATTTTTCAAAGCAAATATACAAAATAGACACATAAAGAACAATCTTCCAAGCATATTGAGATATGGATTCCGGATATCATTATTGTTCCAGTTTAAATATTACTAAATATTGGCAATCTATTTTTGCGGACGGCTAAAAGTGGTTGTATTGAAAAGAGAGACAAATGCAAAATTACATGGGAGGCGCGGCCCGAACCATTTTCTCCTATTAATTTGCAAGTATGACAGGTCAGCTAAATTGGTCTTTTTAGTATATTCCTTTTTGTCTTTTCCAATGTTGACTGTAGTTAACTCAATAGATGGAAAAGACATTTCGATCCAGATTCTGTTATATACAGAAGTTCAGCAAGAAAGTCTGTTATACAGGATGTGTGTGAATATGACGGTTAGCTATATTTTATTTTTTACGAAATATTCTTTTGCTGCTTTCGCCAGTAAGAGTTTTTGATACACTTCACAGACTAGGGAATTATTTCATCCCATTTGCGATAGGTACAACGAATTAGATATTAAGACACTGCCACGAGGTACGTTATTCTGGAGAAGGAATGATCGAGAGTGAGGAGTCAATGCAAACTTGGAGTCGAGTTAAGATTCTGAATAGAAAATAAAATGAAGGGTAGACTCGAGGCCAAAGTCTTTCAGTGTCCAAAGGACACCATCCTACTGTTATACTCCATTAGTAAAAATACTTATCTGATCCAAAATATGAACAATAAGTTTAAAATGCAAAAACTTTGTGAAAAATGATGAGAAGCTTTTAGCTAGTAGCAACTGATTATCAATTTCACAATATCAAATATTTTAACTGGTTGTGCTTGGGTAAGAATATAAAAAACAAAAGCATAATTCGAGAACCATCAATTGAAGAACCTATACTCTCTAAAGTCACCATGACTGGCTTTGGAAACATATTTCGTAAATAATAAACAAACAGGAAATGCAATAATGATGATAAGAAAATGCCATGTTTACGTTATGGGTTTAAAATAAGCAAAAGAAATCTCTATGTTAATGACTATCATAATTACGTCACAAACATGCCAAATGCAAATCTTTTCACACTAACTCCTAACTATCGTGAACAAGAGAATCGGTGCGTTCGGTTCCGTGACTGCCTATCATTTTTACCAATAAAGTGATCGAATCCTACAATGAGCGAATCAGCAATCCGCTGTTTCTGAACGCAATTAAAGTGAACTAGTATATTTAAGATATTTCTATTTCTTATTTAATATTAAAAAGGAAGAAGGAAAAAAAATCGTTCATAAAAAAATTATAATTAAAATATAAAAAGTACTAAAATTTTTAATTTGATTAAAATTTAGAATTATCATCACTGGGTTGCTCTATCCCATCTCCAAACAGTCGCGTCGTCACAAACACAAATCAATATTCCACCTAGTCTTGAAAACGAAGTTTGTCTGATTGGTGATAAACATTTTGGATGTGTAAGTATTGAGCATCTTTATTATTTTATAGCTGTATCTGCTCTAAGCTTTTTATTGTCTTTTCCATTTTTGTTGGAGTTTTAAAACTATTCTCATTTTCCTTGTCACTATTATTTTATTTAGTAAGAGGAAAGAAACAGAGCACAGAAATTCCTTGCATGCTTTTAGAGTTTCGATTTCATATTAACCTACTTAACAAAATTAATATGAAACAAGTGAAAATATGATGGCTAAAATCGAATATATAAGATCTTTAGGGACGAATGAAAGTGAAACTAATGAGACATTACCGAGAATTATAACAAAATGAGAGAAAATGAGATAAGCCACCAGAGCTTTTAAATAAACTTCTAAGAAAGCACGGATTATAAGATAAATGAGATTTATTGTTAATACTTTATATCTTTTTTCTGTAATGGATAGGGAGTCGGCAAATAATTCTTCGACTTCACTCTTAAATCCTTGCAAAAACTATTATTCAGATTATAATAAATGAAAGAAATATTTAAACATTTAATTCTATATGTAATGACAAATATTAAATATAATGAAATAAAATAAAAAAAATTTTTTAATATTTTATTATAATAAAAATTAGGATATTAATAATGGAAAAAATATAATAATAATAAAAATTATTCAAAATATAATTCTTCTTCTCATCTCCTTCTATTTTCCCATTAGTAAATGGTATTAAAAGTGGTGATATATACCACGTTTTAAATATACAGTATTAGAAAGAACATGACAATAAACCTTAATGAATTCTAAGAGGTGCAGGAAAATATAATTTTAAGATTAATTTGTATGTTCCTCGTCGAATTTATAAAATTCTAGATTCTACATTAATGTATGATGCGTCAGCGGATGGACGATCAATTTATGGTTTTAAATTCGTTTCAATGTATAGTGTTCTTTATTTCCCTTGGCCCAGGTTGGCTCTTATAACATATATTTTCCCTCACAATTCTCCGACCATGTTCACTATTCCTTATATTTGTCAGCTTCTCTTTTCTGCTTCTTACCGTAAACTCTATACTATTTCTTTCTTCCATTCAAACATTCGTTACTGACTCAATCCATACTTTTTATTCTTCGGTCTCCCAGCCGGTTCTGGTTCCCACACTACTTCGCCACTTATACATCAGCTAACCCACCGTAACCTATCATCATTTTCCTTTCACAATAACCAAACCATCTCAACATATCTTTCATTTATTCTCTCATATACCCCTTTCTTCACATTCCAATATCAACTCTCTAAATCGTTCCATTCGCATCATTTATCAATTACTTTTAATCTCACACCCTAGCACATCCCCTTAAAATGAATTGTCCATCTGAACACTATCTTGAACTTTAAGATCTATATATCTTTATTCCAGACCATCAGTCTAACTACTATATTTCATATACAGGTAATCTAACATAGCCCTCTATGTAAGACCTCTAGCACATACTCATAAAGATCTTAGTCCCTTTACATCACTCTATAACGATTTTAATTGCACCAGCCAGCCTTCTCTTTTGTCTATTCCTAACTTTTCCTACTACTCCTGCTATCGTCCGTTATCTCCTTCCTCATTCCAATCAGTATACCCTATATTAAACTTATCTTTCTTTTTCTCAAGAATTTGGAGAGGTCTTCACTCTATTCTTAACATAAACTTCACACTGAGGACCTGTCCTCACTCACATAACCATAACCTTACTCTTATATCCACGTTACTTTCAAGCCCCTCCTTTTACTACACCTTCTGTGTCTTTTTCTGCCAAATCTCTACCATCCTCTCAAGACTCATCTTCAGATTCGCTGCAACACAAGAACAAATCAATCCCGCATATAATGGTTAGGTTTTTTGCACCCTTCCTCTTCTATTCTCTCATTCGCCATCATTTAACACCATTTTCGTTCTGGCCATCTCCCATCTCTGAATGTTCTTTCATTAACCCCATCCTTATCACAAATTTTGAATAACCAATAGTGAGACATACACAACCCTTGTCTCTACTCCGCCTATTAATCCTAAACCAATCACCATTGAATCCATTCTTTTATTCTTCACACGCTTCACTATTCTTGTCCATAATTGAAGATATTCTTGAAATATTACAAAAAGAGGATATACACCAATAATAATAAGAAGAATAATGGTTGGGTAAGTTGTATTTTTAATAATATATAAATAATTATTATAATAATTATAAATAATAATTAATAATAATAATTATATGAGATTTGCAAGCGCTTTTTTTCTTTTCCTATAATGAAATTTAGAGACTTCACAACTCTTTTCAGACTGATTTTTTAAGGACTATTCTAGAATAAGATAGATAACAACTGCTTTTTCTGTACTTTTTAAATCTAATAATTTCGCCTGTGCCTATTCTTTTTTCAGGCCATTATCAGAGACGAGTTCTAGACTATATTAACAAAATAAATGTATTGTATTAACTCTAAAATAAAAATATGTTATTTAAATATAGAGAAAATATAAATGTGAATGTTTAGCAATTTATAAAGTGTTTCTAGCTAATACGCGTTAAAGTCTTAAAAATCCTTAAGTAATTATTAATTAATCAATTTAGAGAGATTACTATTTACTAGCACTAAACTCTAAAATAATATATTCTTAAAAAAATTTTCTCTATTTTTCTGTACTTGATGTTATATATTTGGCGTTGTGGGTGTGGGGGTTTCTTTCCTTTTTCCACTTCCTCTTTTGCTTCTTTTACTACTGAACTATTCTTTCCGTGCTGTTAATGTTCGTCACCCTATCTTTTTCCCATCTTGGGGACTTATAGATATAAATTATGGAATTTAAATGGAAGTGTGCGTTGCTGATGTATGTGTGTAGATTGAAAAGTATGATGGTGAGTAAGGGAACAATTAATCGATAATCTGCATAACATTGTGCAATAATAAAGAGGTGATAGAGAATGTTGGTGCAAAAAGGAACGGGCATTTTGGGGATGTATGGTATTTGTAGGGTAGCGACGGTAATTTATTGGTATTGTAGTAAAAAAGTTGAAGAATGGTATAATTATCCGCAAGGTATTATAGATAGATATATCTTTGGTTGAAACTGAGCAAAATGGAGGCGAAATTTGCGAATTGAACTTGGTATATGGAGTTGTTGTAACAAAAGCGTTTATGGAAGGTATAGTTCCGAAGTATTGGAGGAGAGCAGTAATAGTACCCGTATATAAAGGTAAGGGAGATAAGATGAGCTGGTGGAACCATAGGAGAATTAGTTGATTTAGTGTTGTAGGGTAATTGAAATATATTGTCTGGTAATTTTTGATGAAAGAGTGCGTCGCATTGACTTGTCAGGGACTTGATTGGGCAAAACAAAATTAAGTGCAATTTAGAAATTCTTTATATCATAGGGATGTTGTTAGATCAAATTTTCATTTGAAACAAATGGATTGGAAAAAAAAACTAGGGTGTATGATTCATAGTACATTTGTCTGTGATTAAGAAAAGGACCTGTTTGATTAATGATATGGATGGGTCAGAAGTTTATACGATACTTGAGAAAATGTGTTGGTATTATGACTATAATGAAGTATATTATTCTCAGAGAATTTTCGTGAAATTTAATTCTTGGTAAATAAATATCTTCAAGAATGGTCAAACTGTGGTACGAAGGCTCGTTTTATCATTTATTTATTTTCCCCCTCACAAATTTCACTGTAAGACAAATAAATTTATAATTGTATGTTAGAAAAAATATACTCAAATTCAATTCTTTTTCCCGTTTTCTTTTAAAATTCCCTTAAAATTAAAATATCGTGTATAACGCCTACGTTCTTCAATATGTAAGATTTAATCATAATTAAAATAACGAGCAAAATCATTTTTCTATCTAGCCTTAAGATTAACCCATTTTCTTCAGATGACGTTTCTTTACATGTTTGATGTGTTTAATGTAGCACCAATTAATTTAACGTAATTTATAATTCAAGTTACTTAAAGTATTCTAGAACCATATCGTATTTGTTATGTAATTAAAATTTTATCTCAAATTCTCAAAAAATTTACAATTATAATGCTTGTTACACCATGCATAACTCTTAGGAGACAAATAATTGCACAAATAATTCGTACCTTTTGCCAATAATCCAGAGAGAATCTCATAAACCAAATTTCACATTCTTTGTAATCAAATTTATGAATAATAGTAACATTGTTGTCATTAAGTTTCAATTCCTTTTGATTTAAGAGTCCAGGTTTCCAACAAACAATTGTGTTTTCACAGCTCTGTTATAAAATGAAACGAAATTTATAGAAGTGCGAATTTAAATACATAGTTAATGCACTAACATTTATATAATGATACTTGGTATTCTTTTCTAATATGAAAACAAACTAAACCTACCTACCTTTGATAAAATAAATCTGCCAAGCCATCGAACACAATCCACATAATTTCTATGAATATCTCGAGTTGAAAAATCGGGGAAGTGTTGTTCTACAGTAGGAAAAGGTCGTACGGATCTACTTGGGTTAAATGTATATGATTCTTTCATAACAGTTTGCATTCTACCAGAACACAAACTCCAGACTTTTAAAGAATGGTCCATTCCACAAGATGCAATGAATTTTCCTTCAATATCTATATCCTGCAAAGTAAAAAACAACAACATTAATTAAGGACTAATCTGTAATAATAGCTTTATATTATGAATTATATAAACTAATATCTAATTCACCCAATGAAGAACATTCTGTTCACTAGCATAAAAGGGTGTGTGTATCCAGATAGACAATTATTATTGAATAGCAAATTGAATTATGTAATTTATATAACTTACAGCACTTAGCACTTCGTCCCTATGAGCTTCAACACCTCCAAACACTGCTACCAAAATATCTGTACGTATATTCCAAAGTCTTAAAGCATGATCTTTGCTTACTGACAGAAGCATGTTAGGATCACGAGGGTGAAATTTCAGATCAATTGATTGCATTTCTCTCATTGCTCTTAGAAATAATCAAGCTAATATTAAAAGAGACTAGAAATAAATATTGCTCCGTTTTGCTTCAACGATGATCAATTATACTCTAAGAATTAGTTTTTGAGTGATTACATACTGAGATTGGGTAATAGATGTGTACTTTTTAACAACAAGGGTTATATATCCAACTATCAAACCTCTCCCACTTGAGCGTTACTTTTCTAATGGCTTCCTTATATTTTGTATAAGAATTTGAACATTTCAAATTATTTTCCTGGATAAAAGAAATAAAAAAAACAAAAAAAAAAACCAGCAATTTGGCAACAAAACTAAAGATGTTGTTTTTATCATAACAAAAACGATAACGGCTTAAATGTCAATTGTCCTTACTATATCTGTAATGTAGCTGTCTAGTTTTATGATTTCTGAAATATCGTGCTAATAAGGGGCGTCCTGTATCGGTATCATAGCTCCATGCAACTGTATAGAAATTTTCTTCAGGAGCTTGAAAGAAATAAAAAAAGTTTAATAATTAAAAAAAAAAATAAAAAACAATATTCTAGTTAACATTTTTTTTTTAATATTTTTACATCACAAATAGAGTAATAATTTCACTAACCATCTGGATCTGAGTACATTGCAGTATTAATTTACTGAAACCTAACTATCTAGACATTCTTTACTACTTGTACATCTTACTATTATTACACCTTAGCAGTTTGTTCAAATTATCATTACAGAGGCTGCCTGTTCACGATATGATTTTTTGTTAAATTTGAACTCCAAATAGTAGGTTGTCTATTGATCTTCTTTTTATAATAACAACATATATATATATTATATATTTATTATTATATTATATAATATATATATATATAATTCGTATTATTTTATAATTTATTATTATTTTTTTTATCTACTATATATTATAATATACTTATATATATACCTATTATTAATATATATTATTATATTATTAATTATTATATTATTATTATTTATATATATATATAATATTTATTTATTATATTTTTATCCTTTCTTCTTTCTTCATATCCTATCCTCACTTGCCTCCAAGATGGGGTAAGGTAGCTGTTAACCAAGCATTCGAAAAAGGTAAACAGTTAGGAAGAACTGCAAACGTCGAAATATATGAAAGTCTCCAGCCTTACCTGCCCCTCCTCTGTATACATTAATTAAGTGAGAGCTCGTCACAGACAGAAAATCACACCTAGTATGCATCATGGGACCTTGCGACGGACCCTCAATTATGGTAAATCGATCAATGTAAAGGGTTTTCTATCCCCTGGCCCAGGTGGGCCACTACCATGCCCCATACAAAACCACCGCCATTCTCTCCTATCATGCACTCTTTATTCTCGCCTCTGCCAACTCACATTTCTCTCCTCAGCATTCCGTATCACGATTCTATCAAAATCACTTTATCCTCTTCTTGGTCTCCTGCTCGGTCTGTTCCCTTATTACACATCTTCTCTCACTATCACTTCCGCCTTACCAAAGTTGCCGACTGTTATTCATTCCTTTCCACATGACCTAACCATCTCAACATACTTTCCATTTATTCTCTCATTTACCCCTTCTCACAACCAACATTTTTCCACTCTCTAAATAACGTTCATAATCCTCACGTATTATTCTTTTTCACACCTAGCATGCCCTAGATTGTCCATCTAGAACTACATTGACTTAGATTTCTTATTACTTTTTCTCTTACATTCCAGACCAATAGTCTTCCTAACCTAATACATATATACAGCAGGTATCAATCTATACTCTCTCTATGTAAGACTCTATGCGCACTCAGAACTTTAGTCTCCCTTACATTCACCAATCTGAATTTAATCTGCAACCAGCAACCTTCCGCCAATTCACAACTTCCTACTACACCTGCATTCATCCGTTCCCTTTTCATCAACACATATCCTTACTTAAAATATTTAAAACTTCAATATTGCTTGCTCCAACTGCTCATCATCTAACATAACTCCACACTGGAGAAGACTCTTCTCACTCACAACCATAACCTTACTCTTTATCTAACTTTATCTCCTGCCATTCTATCTTATCCTATCCCTGCCAAATCTCTCTACCAATCCTCTCAAACTCTCTTCAGAGTATCGCCAACAAACAGAATCCAAATCATATATACACCGCATATATAATAGGTTAGGGTCTCCCTCTCTACTCCGCTTCCATTCTCTCTCATTTCATTATCATCTTTTATCATTTCTCTGCCATCCCCTACACTCTGGAATTCTTTCAATATCCCCATCTCATATACCACTATTGAAATATTTACCAATGGAGACATAACACACTATCTCTCTGTTCTCACTTCCGCTATTAATCCTAATTCTCAATCCATCGCATTGTACTATCTCCATTTTATTCTTACATCATCGTTTTTTTTTTATTCTTATTATTTTTCTCATCTTATCGTCATACATACTCTTGATTTCCATTCAGAAGCCTACCCCAACACCATATATTCACTAACATCTGTAACAAATATTCCCTATTAATTCTGCCTTACTCTATCATACGTCCCCTGTTGTAAATCCCTATAAACCTATTATATATAATTATTCTTTTTCCTCCCTTTCTATTTTCTCAAGTCATTGTTTTCAATGTAAGAGTTATTTGATTCCACAATCACACATCTACTCACCACTTCCTATAACCATCCTTGTCTCACTACATCCTAGTCTCCCTCAGTATTTCACTCGACGCACTCTCAACCTATATAAATATCAGACATATTACCTTTCCTGCATCACTCTCGCAGGAACTCATTCCCCTATATATATTTCTACAATTTACTCCTTTTATTAGTTTTTTCCATTATTATTTATATTGTAAAAATCTATTACCTTTTAGCTCTCTTGAGATGAACCTAATCTCTTTGGAACTTATCTCATCCATAAACGACCTTATTAGAGTTATCGGTTATTGTGATTGTACCCAAATGTCTTGTAGTTAACAAGTATCCCTTTTCACTAGTAATTTCACAAACACTGTTCTCGTGAAATTAGTGAACTTCCTGCTTCCATCTCAACTCTAAAGTTCATCTCCTCTGTGGGTGGATTCTAGTATAACGCTCATCCCCCAAAAATACCTATTCTCTGCACCATCAAACCCACAACATTTCACTAACACCTCATCATTCTGTTTCTATTTGCAATTTTATTCTGAAGAAATAAACTATACACCTATATATATTATTATTATATTTATTATATATTTTTTTATATTATTATATATATATATATTTTATATATATAAGATATAATATATTCCTATTATATTATTAATTATTAATATATATATATATATATATATATTATATATATTTATTATATCTATATATATATATATATATATATTCTATATTATTTTATATATATATATAATAATCATAAACTATTGCTTTTTTATTTAATATATATATATCTATATTTTCCATGTAATATATATAGTATATATTTATTTTGTTTAATATATATTTATATATATATTATATTATATTATATATTTATATATATTTATATTTAAATATTATATATATAATATTATATATATATATTATAATATTTATATATTATATATTATTTAATATTATTATTATTATCATTGATATTATTATATTATTTTAGATTTATAAATTTTTAAAAAATTAATAAATTTTTAATTTTAAATAATATATATTATTATTTTTAATAAATATATAATTTAAAAAAATTTTATAATTATAAAATGTAAGGTGGTTTTTTTTTGGGGGTTTGGGGCGTTTTGTATGGATCAGTAATGATATTTAGGTTTTTTGGGATGAAGTGTTATTTATTAATAGGATGGAGGTATGGGTAGGGTGAGAAAGTTGAAGATTGGTAAGTCTGCAAGTATAGATGAAATTACTAGTGAAATGATCCAAGAGCGGAGGCGAGATGGAGGTATTCGATTTGAGAATTTGGAATAGTTGTGTATAAAGCGTTTATGGAAGGGTATATGTTATCCAAGGGATTGAGGAGAGCTGTTATTTAGTACTTCCTTGTTATATAGGTATCGGGACGAATAGGGGTAATCTGTAGAAATTATAGGGGAATACAGTTTATTGAGTGTTTGTAGGGATACGGTATATGCACTGGTATTATTTGTGGTCTGAAAGAGTGCGTTCGAGCTGACTGATGAGGACTGGATTGATGTGAAGAACAAGTTGCGTTTCAAAGTGGTGGTAGACGGATGTGTGGATCATATCTTTACATGGAAACAAATGATATATATAGGGAGAAGAAGAATAAATTAGATTTAGGTTTTATGGATTTGCAACAGACTTATGATAAAGTTAATAGGGAAGCGTTATGGTCCTTAGTGTTAGTGATATATGTGTTGGTGGTATGCTTCTGATGGAATCAAATATGTATGTATGATCCGATATGATGAAGCGTCGTGTTAAAGTAATTATTTATGTGTCAATGGTGATTGTTTAGGATTAATAGCGGAGTAAGACAGGGTGTGTTATGTCTCCTTGGTTAGTTAATTGGGCAGATGGTATTGGGGTATGAAAGAATTTGAGGTGGGGATGGCAGAGAAATGGTTGTTGTAATGGTGGAGAATGGGGAGTGAGGTGGAGGTGCCCCTACCTACTTATTGCGGATTTGTTATCTGTGTGGCGGATCTGAAGAGAATTTGAGAGGATCGATAGAGAGTATTTGGCAGGGTGTGTGAAAGGATGGGCTTGAAAGTAAATATACGTGATAAGAGTAAAGGCTTATGGTTGTGAGTGAGACACGCCTCAGTGTGAAGTTATGTTGTATGTTAGTTGGTGAGCAGCTAGAACAAGTGGTCTGAGTTTAAATATTTAGGTATCATTTTGTGGATGAAAAGGAATCGGACGATGCAGAGTGTAGTAGTAAAGTTTTTTGTGAATATTATTAAGGTGGCTGGTGCAATTAAAATCTGTAATGGTTAGAATGTCAAGGACTAAGTCTTCTGAGTTGCTAGGGCTTACATGATGTGTTATGTTTTTACACTGTGTTATGTATGGTTAGTGAGACTTGGTCTGGAAGTAAGAATGTATAGATATCTAAGACAGCCAGATAGTTTACAGATGGAAATCTTAGGGGTGTGCTATGGGTGAGAAGATTGATAAAATGAGGGAATGAACGTATTAGAGAGTGTGTGGTGTGAAGTAAAGGGTGTAAATGTAGAGTAATAAAGTAACATTGAGATATCTGGTTTGGTCATGTGGTAAAGGATGATGATAGTCAGGTTGGTTAAGCTCTTCTGGTAGGGTGTATATTGTTGCGTGAGTGTGTTGGAACTCGATCCGGCTGGGAGACGAAGTAGAAAGTGGAATGAGTCGGTGAACTATATGTCTGAAGGAGAGTATATATTGTGAGTTTGTAGCAGAGTCTTTAGATATAAAGTGCATGATAGTAGAGAATGGCGGGTGAACTCCTTACACTTGACTGATACCATAGTGATTGGTCCGTCGCGGTCCAGTGATGCTCTTATGGGTGTTTTCTGTCTGTGTAAGAGCCTCTCGACTAATTAATTGGACAGAGGGGGCGGTAAGGCTGGAGCTTTTTTCGACTTTGTCATGTTCTCCTAACTGCTTTCTTTTCCGATGCCTTGTACAGCACCTTACAACCAATCTTGGGTACAAAGAGTAAGTATGTGAAAGAATATTGAAAGAAAGAAATATATATATATATATATATTATTATATTTATATTATTATATTTTTAATTATATATATATATATATATATAATTTAATATCTATATAATATTAATATAATATATATTATATATATATATATATAATTATGATATATATATATTATATATATATTTATCTATATTTTATTTATATTTTATATATTATGGGTTCATTCATATGTTCTACTTCTAACACGACGATTTTCACCTGACCTTCTTTCGATTTGTCATGAATATATTGGCACATTCTCACAGAATCTGTGAGAAAATGATATGGCGTTTAATTGCAGTCTCTAGCTCTAACGGTTTCTAGAAATTGACCTTTTGAAACTGGATCAAAATGTTTTTACATTTTGAGAGAGTAGTCCTAGGTCAAAATACAATATCTCGGCTTCTATGGTACTTAGAAGCATCGTGTAAAGACCATTTAATAGATCTTGAATAGTTGTACAACATTTATTTAGATGATTTTGACCTCGGAGGTCAAATAAAAAATTTGACCTTTTGGTGACCTTGACCTTAGTAAAAAAATAATACTATTATTATGATTTTTTTCAAACGTTGCTCAATTATTGTTATATTTAATGTATATTTCATTTTTATATATATGATTAATTATTTTGTGTTTTTGGCCTTGAATATTTTAAATATATTAGTCTAATATTTAGAAAGAATATTAAAATTTTACATTTTTCCCACTTTAGGCAATTTTTATCTCATTCAATGTATAGTCCCATCATTCCAATTCTCTCTCTCTCTCATATATATATATATATTATTCTATATATATATATATATTTATATATATATTTATATATAATATCTATATATATTATATTATATTATTATATTTTATTATTAATATATATAATATATATTATATAATCTAATATATATATATATATATATATTTTATTATATTCTTATATCTCTGGTAAATATTATACTATATATCTATATATATTTATTATATATCTAGTATATATATATATTTTATTATATATTATATTAATACGTAATATATATATATATAATTATTATATATATATATTCTTATATATTATATATATATTATCTTCCTTTTTCTATTAAGGTTTAATAAGATAGATTAAGAAAGGTGGTATACAGATACGATAGGTATAGAGATAACTAAATCATTATAATTAAAAGTTTTACCTATATCAAATGGTTTTATAATCACCTTTAACCCCATTATATATTATTTAATATATATTTATTACTTTACTATATTTTTTAATATATTTTTATATATTTTTTTATATATATTTTATTAATATATAGTCTATATATATTTATATAATATTATATATATTTTATATTATTATATATTATAATATATATTATATATATATATTATATCATATATATTATTATTATATTTATATATAATATATATATATTTTTTTTTATATATAATTATATGTAGAAATATTTATATATTCAAATTATCTTATCGTAAATATGTTATTACTTTATCTAAATTGCAAGACAGATTATTTAATATAAGTGATTTAATTAAATCTCTTCTATAAAAATCCTGATTCAGTTAATGAAAAAATGAGAATGCCTGAATGGTTTTGAGATTTTTTCATATTATTTTTTTTTTTTTAAATAAATTTAATATTTTTTATATAATTCAACTTTGAAAAGAATATTAATATTCAGTAGTGTTGTATGATAAATTTCACAGTAAAACGTTTTCCGCTTTCAAATCTTTGGTTGTTTTAAAACTTTTACTTACTTTTTTTCTTTATTTTGTGTATATAAAGAGGCTATCCTGTGTACTGTGAACTATAGATAATTTCATGTGAACACTGTAAGTGTAAGATATATTATATATTTATATCATATATATATATATTTTATTATATTATTTTTATATATTATCTATATATAATATATTATTATGATATCTATATATATATTTATAATATATATATCCTTATATAAACTATGTGGTTGTACTACATTGATTTCCCTTGTAATGATTGTTGCTGTTCAGCGGGAGTGTGTCAGCCTTTGTAAAACATTCATGGAAAGTGTGAATTTGAGATCGAAGATGAACATTTTTCTCAAACTATTGAAAAATGAATTTCGAGGAGGATTAAAGATAAAGTGAAAAATGAAATGAGGAAAAATTTAAAGATTGTAATGAGTGCTTTGAGAATGTGGAATAGTAATTATCCTCGACTTCAAGAAATTCCTCTGCAAGTAGAAACACTGATTATGAGCAATAAAATCCATCAACGTTGGTACATTCAACTGATCTAAGAAACCTAAGAGAAGAAAGATTTATGATGGTGCTCAATTGGATTATAGTAAGTTTTATAGTGATATTATATATTATAATCTAATGTGTCTCTAGCTTGATAGTATAAACACCAATAAATAATCTAAACTACATCTGGCAACCCAGTTATGCCCAAGAAAAAGCTATGTAAAGAACAAACAGCTTATAAAAGAAACTTGAACTAGCCACGTGGGCAATTTTGGGCAACCAATTACAGACAGTGACACTGATAATACAGAAATAGAAATTCTTCAGAAGTTTAAATCAGTTACAAAGCATTCAATAAGGAATATTAACTAACGAAAAGAATTTCTATTTTAACTATCTTGCCAAAACGCTGGCCATTTGTAACATTATTTTAATGATATATAGTTTAATTGCTTATCCAATTTCATGTGCTAGGCAAGCAATAGAACGCTCTTACTACAAAATAAACAACCTTGAAATTAAGATTTATGAAAAATGACTAGACAGTTGAAACACAATTTCCATTGTATTGAGCTTTCTTTCATTCAGCAGAATGTGTCCAGAGAAATGAAACAGGTTTAATGAATATCATTTGTGTGTCTGGTAAAACGAGTTGATGACATTAGAGAATGTATGACAGCAGTTTCAGTAAATCTTTGATGTAAATAAAATAAGCATATCAGCTTTTTCAGTTGAAAGTCTTTGATGTAAATAAATAAGCATATCAGCTTTTTCAGAACTTTGATGTAAAAGAATAAGCATATCAGCTTTTTCAGGAAACGACCGGGGCCCCGGCCCCGGCCCCGGCCCCCGGCCTTTCTTTTCCGGCCAATCCTCCGCCATTTTTATCGACCCCTTACCGGCCCCCGGCCTCCGGCCTCCGGCTCAAAAATCAGGAAAAACCGGGGTTTTCTACCTGGGTTAACTGTAAATTTACACACTAATAAATAGAGTGTTAAATCCAATAAACAAAAATTAAAAAATATATTTTAATTCCATTACTTAATCCTTTTGTCTATATAATTGATTGCTATAAAATGCATAAACATAACTAAAATAGTCATATTTTTTTTTTGTATTCATACTATGATTTTATAATATAAACATATTGAGCCATAATATCTGGAGAAATTTTTCCGTATGTTTTTCATACAAATTCTTAGATACGATGTTTTAAATTTACTAAACCTATATGTATACGAATACACATATATACTTGGAAATATTATTATGCAATGTTAATTCCAAGTGTCTATGTAGGAATGCAAATGAAATATTTCTGAAATCTTCTTTTTCAAAATTTATTTATTTATTGATATATATATATTTATTTATATTATTATTATTATTTATGTCTACAGCTGCTATTACCTTATTATAATTATTGGTTATATATATATTATATACTATATTATATTTTTTTATATTATATCATATATTTTTTATATTATATTATATATATTTATATAATAATATATATTAAAGGGATCGGTCCCGGTATAAGTGGATAAATTTTAAGCCGGATATGATCGGATCTTCTCGGTATATCTCTGCTGGATACGTTAAACCGGATACCGATATTACCGGTTCCGATAATGCCGGCAGTTCTGTTATCTGGTATTATTTTATGGTAAAAGGTTTTATAGCAACAGGAACCTCTACATATAATTCTGAAAAAATTATCTAAGTCCCAAAATCCAATCATATATCGATATCATTCTCAATAATATTACTTATTTGGTCTTATATATTACTCTTATATTTACGATTATTTATCTTTTTAATTTATTATTTTTATATAATTATATTATAATTATAATTATATTTTATAATATATATATAATTCATATTCATTTTACCATCGATTTTGGACTAAGAATTTTTTCAGAAAAATGTGGAGTCCTGTGCTATACCCTTACAGTAATATAAATATAAATTATAATATATATTAATATTTATACATAATATTTATATATACTATATATTTTATACTATATTACTATTCTATTATTAATATTTTTCTATATGCTTGTAATGGTGATTACTTTTTCCTATTTATTTATTATAATCTTTCTAAAAATAAGCGTAAAGGATATATAAGAATGAATAATTCATCACAACGAAAATACTCGTATGAAGTTTTGTGTAAGATTAAGATGCTACAGTAATGATAGTAAAGGTCAATGTAATTGTGGGTCGGTTATTCTCATTTATAAAGAAAGGCTGTTTCTTTTTTTTCGAAGTAGGCTGAGGCCCACAATACATTATTGGTATTATTTTAGTATTATTGTTTCAATTTTTATATGTGCCAACTCTGGAAACTCGATAACTACTATTTAATATTTATATGTTTTCTTTTGTAGAGATAAATGATTTTATTTAGGTCTTTTGTATATTTTGATATGATATATCCTTATTTATTTGTATCGCTGGAAAACACTTTGTTGTTCTTCTTATATGTATATATGAGCTATTGAGCTCTTGATGAATGCTGAACGTCATTGATATTTTTGATTATACCTTCACAAAAAAAAGGAAAAAGGTTAGTGTCAAAATATTATTAAATACTTTCTAAAAATAAAAATTGTTAAATCATTTAACTAGAATAAATTTTACAATGAATTCTGATATCAAAGGAGTCTAAAAATGTATTATAATTGTTGTACAGGAAAGAACTCACATTCACGATTATTGCTGCTTACGGTGCAAATTGATTGAGAGCCAAAAAGAAACCCCGAAATACGTTACCAAACTATAAGGGGTAAGAATAGAAAATATATGTTACTTTCAATAATTTAAAGCTTTAATATAAAAGAATTATGATGAAATAAAATTATTTGAATTGAAATGAGATTAATAATATTGAATTTAATTCTAATTTACTTTAATTTAATTTAAAATAAAAGGAACTTGACTTAACTCTCATAAACGTTAATTCTTTTTGTTTTAGGTTTCTTTTCTTTCTCTGGTCGTTTCTTTTCTTCCTCCCTTTTTCTTATTCTCATATTCTTACTTTGGGCTTGCATTGCTCCTGAATTGTTGCCTGAATTGCTGAAGAGAAAATTCTCATCTGATCATTATAACTTCTTCTCTTTGTTTGACCTGAAAATAAGAAATCAAACTCAACATAATAATAATCAAATATAAGAAATGCTTCACTATCTGACAGTGGAAACTGTTAGATCTCATTTAAGTTAAGTTATGTGGCTTATTGCATAACCCACTAACATATGCTATTGATGTGATTTAATTGAAAGAACTACTAACAACTTGTACTTAGTTTACATGAAAAAGAAATACCTATATGCTTTACAAAGTTATACTATGCTTATGCAAATGAATTAATGTCTGAAGTTTATGACTATTTTCTAATTTTTAAAGGGGAATAACATAAAAATACTTACACAAATACTTACTCTGCTTAGCTTGAAAATACGAGCCAAATCTCCACCCAGTGTTTCCGCGTATAAACTTTTTCTTATGCACGTTAAAAGGTTTATGTATGCACTTTTCCTTCTTTTTCTTATGCACGTTAAAAGGTTTATGTTTGTATAAACCTTACATTCTCTTCTTATGCACGTTAAAAGGCTTATGTGTATAAACTTTTCATTCTTTTTTTATGCACGTTAAAAGGTTTGGGTTTGCAAATTTCATTATCATTGTCTGGGTAATAGAGAAAAGTACTCTCAACCAGATTGAGAAATCAAACTTTAAGGTTGGAGCCTGGAAATTGCAACCAAATGTAATCTGTATTACCTTATTATGTTGGGTGTTTGTCGATAGATATAAATGTAGCTCTCAAGCCGCAGATTTGAGAATCAGACGTTAAAGGTGGGCCGGAAATGCAACCAAATGTAATCTGGGGATTAGCGCTGGAGAAGAATCTAACCTATTCATTTCAATTGTAATTTTGTTGGTATTGTCGTTGGTTAATATAATATATTAATTTTATTATAATTTCTTTGCCATCGGTACCTCCGTCTTGAGTTTTGATTGGATCTTTTTTTGTTTATACACTTGCTCCCTTCCTTTCCTTTATAATCAGTAATTTTGGTAGTATTGCTTCCTCTTTCATGTAAGGAGTAACATTATGTACTTGAGGCGATTGGTTACATGATGTCCAGTGAATAAGATTGGACCTGGGTTAGAGAAAACTCCATCGACCTGATTGCACTACCATTAAATACAGAGTATACTCAGAGGAATGTTTCAACAGTTTATCAACTTCCCAAATATTGTTTTTTTTTGAAAGGTTAGTTTAAATTGTCATTTCTCCCCTTTTATTTTATTTGTTCTCTTTCATTTAATTGACATTTGATCTCATACCTATTGTCCAAATGATTGGTTTGACTGTGAAAGCAGGAGAGTGGATCGAATATGAGCGGACATCTTTTTTCTTTCTCCAAAAATATATTTCTAAGGAAGTTTTAATAGGATCGCCATCTAGATGCTGCTCTCCGTTACCATCCCCAATATTCGTCAATATCAAATTGGCCTCTGATATTCAGGGACATTATTGGTCCTCTGGTCCGCTAAGAGTGTTCGCATTTTCTTTTGTGGCTTTGGGTCATTCTCTACCTGAATTTTCATCATTTCATCGACGTCTGCCTTGTTTCAGTGTTCTGTCACTGTTCTTTTTCCCTCTTGATTTGCTCAGAGGAGTTTGTATTCTTCCACTCCTTTTTTACACACTGTAGTGTACCTCACTTTTATAAATGTCAAACACTTTATTTTACAGTCTACCTGAACGATCAGGAACACTGGGTATATTTTTTTCCTGGTGGGATAAACTGCTATATATTAAAACCCTTAGGGGATAATTCCGGTGGATAAAACAGCATGATAAAACCATTGTGATTAGATCCGTGGGATAAAATTTATGCATGATTAACTGAACTGCTATGCTTAAGTAAGTAAGGCTAATATAAACTGGATGTTTAAGTCCCAAAACGCTAGCCAATAACGCACAAATAATTCTGGAAAGAGTCCGCTACATCCCCGAATAGAATCGCAATGAACCAGTTGAAACCTTTATAGGGTAGATAAATCTCAACACTAGTCATGGAAAGCACACTCTAATTAGGGGTCGATCCAACATAATGTGGTAAAGTAATCCAATAATTAATGTGAAGAGTTCTTCCCTGAGTGGAAAAGCCGTACACTTTATATGGATGCCAAATATATTGTGTTTTACCCTCCTATCTTCACAGTGTTAAGGTTATGTGGTTAGGAACTAGCATGGATTGGAAGAGACAGATGAAAACCGTCTCCCAAACTGTTTTATAACTTGGAATACTATAGATGATTTATATCTATTCTCATACTTTGATTGAATCAATACCCTACAATTACAAAAAGAAAGAACTGAACATGGGGTTTATAGGAGAAATCCTACAAATCGCAGTCTTGTTCAAAATCCCAGAGTAGAGGATCAAAAACATGATCTTGATCCTTCTTTGTTTAAGAATGTATCACTTGAGGATAGGGATGAAACCCAGTATTTCTCTAGGCCTTATAAGAGATCAATGGTGTTAGAAAAGGTAAATTTAATTTGATTTTGATACATTTGACGAGTTATATCTAAAAGTTGTATACCTTCATATATATGTGAATAAGAGTAAGTATGATTCTATTTAATTAATCCTAATACTGAGCTATCCTAGTGATCCATAATGTTCCCCCACAACCAACGACGTTGTTAGGGTTTAGATAGGTTGAATTATCTAAGCGGATAATCATATAGTTCCCCACGATGTAGATTAGAGCAATCCTTAAGGAACATCCATGACTTTAATTCACTCGCTAGTGATAATGAATCGAACGAGATAATATGGGTTTAACTAACCTTTTACCAGTATAAAAATGAAACCCCTTCACACAATTTTTTATGAAAGACCTGTTCTCTCAAATCATTACTGAATATGTATACATGACACAAATTAAAGACGCTGGACCTATCTAGAGGATAATGCATCTCTACTTTTGGCATCACATTTTAAAATTCCCTAAAAGAAAAAAAATTTTTGGTAGATCCAGGTTCACTATAACTACGAAAAACTGAACAGGAAATCTTCTTGTT